>PVIR01005227.1:0-11267 GCA_004026965.1 Petromus typicus
GCCAGGTTTGTTTTCTTTTCCTAAATATTTTCAATCTGAGTTTGGTCAAATCTGTGGCCGTCAAACCCATGGATATGGAAGGTATTTATGTTTGGCAGGAGGCCCCAGCTCTAACCTGTTCTCTCTCCCTGGCTTATGAGATACTGCCACCATAGTGCCTGCCCCTTTGGAGGCCTAGTCTCTTGGCATAAAGTATAATAATAACAGAAACAAATGGCCAACAACTACTATGTAATTCAGTGGATACTGTGAATCATGCACTGTGCTGAGAGTCACCCTGGGGACTTTTAAAAATGTGGGTGTCGGGCCAGGGATTTAGTTCAGTGGTTCCAGTGCCTGCCTTGCAAGTGCAAGGGCCGGGGTTCAATTCCCGGTAACCACATACAATACTGGGAGTGGAGACTCACACCCAACCAGCAGTCAGAACCACATACCACAGTGCTGGGCGTGGTGGCTCATGCCTGTAATCCCAGCACTCGGGAGGCAGAGGCAGGAGGATTGCTGTGATGTGAGTTGGAGACTGAGCTCAGGGCCAGCCTGAACTACAAAGCAAGACCCTGTCTAAAACAAAAAACAAAAAACAAAATGCGGGTATCTGGGATTGAGCAAGTTCTGGGTCTCAGGCCTGAGGGGTTCCCATTGCCTGCAGCCTATCTGGCCTAAGGAGTGGGATGTGTGCCACTTAAGTCTGAGTCCACCCACTGGCCACAAGCTCCGTGGTGGGAGGCAGTCTGAAGCTGCAATTCCAGGCCCTGGAATAGGTCTTTACTGAATGAGCACTTCTCCCATACACTCTGGGTTCAACCAGGGCTAATGTGGCCCCCACCAACAGGAGGAAAGAGGCTGAATTAGGGTCCAGCAGCCCCCAAACCCATGAGGCAAAGGCCTTTCATAGATCAGCACCCTGCAGTAGTGTCCATGGGGGTCCCCTCTGAGCAGTCCTGTAGGCAGGGGCCTGTTCTTTACCTGACATAAACCTCTGCCCACCTCTACCCCTAGAACCACACTTGGGTTGATCAGAAACACAGTTTGGAATGAATGTGCTCTGGTCCAAAGGCAAGGAACCTGAAAAAGTTATTTAGAAAAAAATTTCATTCATAAATGGTTTTCTCTTCCCCTCAAATGTTCTGACTGCTTATGCCTCTGGGCCTTTGCGCATGCTCATTTCTCAGCTAGATTCTGCCTCTGAGAAGCCTTTTCTGATTCTCCTGTGAGGATTACTGCCGCTCCTTGTGCTCCCAGAGTCTTAGTTGCCACTTTCTCTTTCCTTGACGTGTTGGATCAACAAGGTGCTTTGTCTTGTTTACCATTGAATTCACACGCCCCAGCATCGTGTCTGACCTTTAACAGTGGAACCAGTATTTTCTAGAGCAGTCAGTGAAAGGGAGCAGATGTGGATCTGCTGTGTGCAGTGAAGCTGGCCCAGGGGATCTGGATGTCTCTGGACTCACCCAGTCTGGCTTCCCCAAAGCTGAGTGAGGGTGCTTGTTGATGTCTTGGGGGGGTACCACCTGGGACACCCCAGCTGTTTTCTGACACATAAGGCAAGAGCAGGGTGAGAGGGACTGTACCTGCAGAGAGATGTTGGCCTGGGGCCGGACCTTGGCAGAGGCCAGTTCCACGTAGGAGTCCTTGCCCACAAAGTTGACGGTGATGAGCTTCTCACACCTCGGGCCAGCGAAGCCTGGTGGGCAGCGGCAGGTGGGCTCCTGCTGTACCACAATGCACTGTGCCCCATTCTGGCATTCGTACTGGTCACAAGGGCTGGTCTGCAGCAGGACCATGGGTGGGGGGTGCTCACAGAAGAGCCCGCTGGAAGAAGGTACAGGAATGTGGGTGGGGACGGGAAGAGGGTGAAGAGGTGACAGCCAGTCATTTATAAAGAACCTCCAACAGAGGATGGCTGTGAGATGGGACATGGGACACATTCTAGGGTCCACTTCCGGCCTTGCCACCTTTGGGTCCTAGCTTCTTAGTTTTTAAAAACAACTCAGTCACATGAGAGTTCAGGTGCCCAAATTGGAGTGTCATCAGAATTATCTGGGGTAAATTTGTTAAAAGTAGAGTCTTATCCTGGACAGTGAGTGGATAAAATGTGGCACAGCCAGCCAATGGGACATGGTTCATCGTCAGAGTGAAGGAAATTCTTAACATGTGTTACCACATGGATAGACTTTGAGACCATTGTGCTAAGTCAAATAAGCCTCAGTGATTAGTGATTATTAAATCTATAAGTCCATGGAATGCCATCTTGAAAGACAGTTGAGATACTAAGTTTTGCTCTGTATATTTTACCACAATTTTTTTTAAAAGTGCACTCTCAGCACCCCCTTTATTTGTGCCATCCCCAAATTTTAATTCAGTAGCTCTGGGATGGGGCTCAGGACTTCTCACTTTTTTTTTTTTATCAGCCTCTAATACAGTTGATCTCCACTGAGCTTTGAGAAACACTGGTCTGGAGACCTCTATGGCCTGTTCCAGGCTCATCTGCTCATAATCTGCATCCTGTGTATTTATGCCATCCTGCAAATACTGATCTAAATGGCACTGCACCCCAGTCTAAGCCCTCTCCAGTAAGACCCCTGCCTCCCCAAGACCCTCCCATCCCACCCAGGCCTCGTAAGAGCTACACCAGGAGCCTGGCTTCTCTCACACATCCCGAAGACATTAACACCTGGTCATGGCCTCACACCCTCCCCTTTCTTGTGGCTTCACTGATTGCAGACACTGACCCCCAAAGCCCGTTACCTCCATTTTCTCTCATCTTGCTCTCTTCCTCACTCTCTCCCTCTCCTCTTTCCCTTCTTTCTCCCACTCTCCCTCACGTTCCCTCTCCCTCCCGATCTTTTTCTCTCTTCTCTATTTTTTGCATTTTCACTCCTCTCCTCCTCCTTTCCCTCCCCTCCACCCACCTTTCTCATTTGTGTTACTGGAAGTTGGACACAGGGCCTTGTACATGCTCTGCATTCATTGTGCACAGCCGACCTCTTTTTATGCTACAGAGAGACCATATTTGTGTTGTCCACTCTGGAAGAAAGATCTTGTCTGACGTGGGGTCTACCCTACAACCTGGGATCCAAGCCGCTGCCAGTCATTAGATGGGATCAAGTGCAGGCCCAGTATGTGAGCTTCCACATGGAACTGCCCCGGGTAGCTACAGCGTTGCCGGAACTTGGTGTCCACCTCACCATGGTGGTCCACACTGTCACCTTCCTGAGGTGCCCTCTGCCATACCTGAAGCCCTGGGGGCAGACGCACGTGTAGCCATTGACCACGTCCACACACTGGGCCCCGTGGCGGCACTTGTGAGCCACGCAGTCATCACTGTCTATTTCACAGAGCTTCCCGCTGTAGCCAGGGACACATTCACACCTGGAACACAGTCAGAGAGGAGCTATTCCTCAGGGCTGGGTCAGCTTCCTGTCATTCCTTCCCTAGGTAGCCCTCTCTGTGTCCACACTCAAGTTCCTTACAGGCCTGTCAGGTCTGGCACTAGGATCAGGCCTCACAGGTGGTGCACAGCCTTTGTCCCCTGAGGTCAGAGTCTCTCTGCTTCATTCACGGGGAGACTTTCTGTTTTTAGAAGGCAGACTGAGGAGCACAGATTAGAATCACACACGTTTTGGCTTAGACTTGTCACCTTCTAACTAGAACTGCCAAACAGATGTACCCTTGCTTTGTGCCAGGCACCATGCTAAGCACCTTGCCTGGAATGTCTTATTGAATTCTCTGAGACTTGCACAGGAGGGTCTCTCATCAGTAAGAAACCACAGTTTAGTCTGAAATGACTTCTTCAAGGGCCCCGGTGAATGATTGTTTGTACTATGTGCCAGGCACTGTTCAGTGTATCAGCTGAGTCTCTCATTTTCTTTGTCTCTAAATTGAGTCAACAATAAATAACTCTGCCTATTATGGCTGCTTTAAAAATTAAATGATAAACTCTGTGGAGTGCACTGAGCATTGAGTAAAGAGTCAATTTGATATGGAGATTAGGAAAATGATGAAGAAAATGATGTTTTATTGCTTGTTCACCCCTTCCCCTTAGAGATTTGAATTAAGAGAAGTGCAAAAAAATCCGTGTAAAATGGCTTGTACATAGTTCCCAGGAGGGGGCTGGGGTGGCGGGCTCAGCACTGCACAGGGATCCAGCCCTTCTCGAAACAGCAGAGTGTCAGCAGCTCTACTGCTGTCTCTCCCAGTCCACGCTGGAAATCTAGAAAAAGCCACTGTGGCAGGCCCCAGGGCTCCTGCATTTTCTTAGAATAGCACAAAACCAGATCCTCAGTGTGGAAGCAGACCCAAGGGCACCAAAGGCCAACGCACTGGGACTCAGGTGTACCTGCAGGTACATAACATGCACACTGGCTTCTCTGTCCCCTGCGGGGCCTCACAGCTGAATATACTGGGCAGAGTAAGAGCACCAGGCACAGCCTATCCAAGAAGTGGGACAGGTCCAGGGACTTGAAACGGGCGGGATGGTGCGGGGTCAAGCAGGCACACTGAAGAGGCTGAATGGGGAAGAAGCAAGGTGGAGGATGGTTCTCCTGCCCCAGCTGCTCAACCCTCCCCTTGAGCAGCGGAGGGAAGTGGGGTAGAGCCCATAGATGCAGAAGAGCATGTTGAGAATTGCAGATTCATGGCAAGGAGAGGCAAGGCGGGTGTGGGGTCTGTGAAGGGACCAGCTCAAGAATGCAAGGACTGACTTATGCTGTGCTTAAAAATGGCAAAAACTGTGGAGATCTGACCCCATCACCTGTACATATTTGGCCAACAGACTTGAAACATACAGTCTGCTGCTGTGTCAGCAATGGCGGTCTTACCTATCATAGTCCGTGTTTGGCCAGAGTCTTTTAAAGAGACAAGTTGGGAATGTCTTTAGGGAGCATGTGCTCAGTGCACTGCAGTCCACACTTCTGCTACCATGGGGCATTCGTGTGTCTCCTGAATTGGCAAAAGGGGTGAAGAGCAGATGGAGCTACTTGACTTTGTCCATGGCTATGACATTTGAGCTGCTCAGCACTTAATGGGATAAAAATCCAGTCTTTAAAGCATACAGTAGGATAAATGTAGTCTTTAAAGCATTGAGTTCAAGGCTACTGATGGTCTCTACTAGGAATCAGAGAAGCTATTTCTAATTCCAAATAGGCAGTGGAGGTCTAGAAGCAAAGGTGTTTACAGTTGCCTTCATCTTCTTTCTCCTCCTCCTTCTCTCTTCCCCATCCTCCCTAAATGCTACAGCTCTCTCTGTCACACTAAGGTGGCTTGATTGCCTGAAATTCCCACCTAGCAGATCTGATCTAAGAAGGGGATGGGACAGGTGGGACATCTAATGTGGAGGGTGCATGGAAGGCCTGGCACTTTCTTTGGTCTCAGCAGAACCATTTTCATTAGTGATCAATGCTAGGCTTGATGTCAAAACAAAAGAAACAGGGAAAGACAGGCTCTTGCCCCCTTCTAACCCTTTCTTATTATAGACTCTTTGCTTCCCATCTCAGCCCATTCAGATTCGACTGGCTCATATTCCATCACCAAGGGGACGAGGTTTCCTTCTGTGTTCTACAGGGTGTTCCTTTCTCAGAACCCCAAGATTACCCACAGCCAGAAATACAGGGCCTAGAAATTCCTCTTTTTTCTTTTTGCAGTACCAGGAATTAAACTCACAAACTTAAGCTTGTGAGGCTGGTGCCAGAACCACTGAGCTAAATCCCCAGCCACAATTCCTTTTTTTTAAAAAAATGTTTGCTTAAATATTCCTCCCCAGGGCCCCACAATAAGGACTTCAGGATAGGAACCACACCGCCTTAAAGTCTCTGCACAAATGATCTACTGCTGGCTAAGCTGGGTTGGGGACAACAACTAGAACCTGTGATTCTAACAGGCCCCAAGTGAAACATCTAAGATTCTCCAAGAGATCACAGGTCTAAATCCCTACAATTCAGTGATTCCATGATGTCATCAGCCTTTGTTTTTTGAAGATGCCGGGACTGCAGGAAACCCCTAGAGTCAGAGTCTCATACACCCAGAGTCTGAGAATGTGCTGGCCAGTGACTGAGACATGGACAGGCTCAAGGTGAGAAGACCTCTTGGACCCCTCCAGACCTGTGGTGGAACTCCGGTCGCCAGAGGATGGACAAAAGATCAACCAGTAATCTTAGAGGCTCAGCAGCCTTGCATTGAGCGCTTGACCCGGACCCTCCTTCTTGGGTGGAGGCTGAGTAGGGGTGCTTCTGGTGTTTGCTAGGAGCTCAAACTGGGGGCTCTAGCTGCTCCAATCTCTGCTGCCCCCACACCCCAATTTCCCAATGCTGGAGGCTTTCATCTGTTACACAGAGACTGCTGGGGAGGAGGAAGGTCAGAAAACCCTAGGTTTTGAAGGTTGCAGGATCTTCCCCAGAAGAGACAGTGACATAAATCTTTGTGACAGGGCATGGAGGGAACAGGTGGCGGAGACTTCCCAGGAGGCCATGAGACACTCGGGCTTGGGAATTGTGTGGCCTCTCCAGAGGCAGCTTCTCCACTGGCCTTAGAAAGACTCGCCCGCTCCCAGATGCTTTCTGGTTCTGCTGCCTGCTGTGGAGACTGTTCTGCTAATGGCTGTGGCTGCTGAACCAAGTCAGAGTTCTGTCTCCCCATGAAATCCCTGCTATCTCCCCAGAGATGCATAAGCTGGAAAACTTGCTGTAGCCATGGGAAGCAGAGCACTGTGAAGGTCACACGCTGGAAATGGAACCAAGTATATCCATAGGAGAGCTGTACTTTCTTAGCTTTGGAAAAGGCAGACAGAGGGAATGAGCCAGCCACTCCAATGGCTCACATCCAGCCTCTTGCAGGCAGAGTGCACAGGGCCCTGTGCTGGGGCATTGGAGCCACGCCTTACCTGAATCCTTTATCCAGGGAGATGCACTTGGCCTCGTGTTGACAGAGGTTCATCTCGGGCACACAGTGGTCAATCACCTCATCACACAGCTCACCTGGCAGGAGTAGGAAAAGAACTTGGGCATAATGGGTCCGGGCAAGAAGCTCAGACTTGCCTCACTCCTGGCCATGAGGTCATTACTTTCAGGAGCCCTGCATACTTATCTTGAGGCATCTTTTCTTCTGCTCCTCTGCCTTGGTTTCCCTAGTAGTAGCAATGAGGAGATCCCAGGATCTTCCCTGGGCACTGTCATGGCATCATCTCTTGGCTGTTTTATTTGATCACACAGGGGCTGATACCATAGCCCAGACTCTGACCTTGGGCTATACTTTATTCCTTTTTTATTCCCCTTCAGTTTACTGACATCTCTCATGTACATGGGACCCAGTCCTGTCCTTCCCCCTGGCTTACCAGGAGAGACCTACATGCGGGTAAGTACAGCCCAGAACTGAGTGCCACTGCGGGGTTAGATTCTGGGGAAGCACCAAGGGGCCTCGTCACCTTACCTAGGAGGGGAGACTGGGCCACCTGAAAAGCGGACAGGGCTGAGCAGCCCAGCTCACCTGCAACAGAGAAGGAAGCCCTTTGGGTTTCCCAGGGAAGGAAATATGAAAGGAATTTGAAGTTCTGGTCTCGATATGCTGCCTTCATAGTTTCCAGTGTGGCAAAATGTCTATGGGTCCTAAATATACAGGATGGCCCCTGCTCATAGCCCCCATAAGTTCATACCCCTGAATATGTACGTTAGGGATGTGGAGGCTGGGGTATGGAAGACACAAGAAGATATTCCAAGCAATGCAGGATTTTAAGGTCTGACTTTGGGTTACCTCAAATTGCACCCAGTTGAACCAGGGAGAGAGTGATCTGAGTGGGAAACTTCTAACCCTGGAAGTTTTCTCCAGGGCTAGGGAGAGCAGGGGTGAGAGGAGGCTGCCTGGGCCATGGCCCCAGGTGACCTTGGGGGCCGGCTGGATAGTGGATGAATGACAACCTGCTCTCTGCTGTGGCTGGGACAGGGAGGCTCCTGTCTCATCTTGAGAAGGCTCCTTCAGTCACTCCCTTGCCCAATACCCACTCAGGACCACAGAGGGCACTGAGTTGGCCTGTCTCTCTGCCTTGTCACATGTTTTCTGGGACAGAGAAACCACATGCCCTATGCTTGGGAACAAAGTGCAACAAGCTGCAATCCCAAGAAGAGCTTGGTCACTGCCGGGTAACAGGTGGGTTCGTCTGAGTCAGGAGACACGTCTCCTCAGTTCCTTTCCACTGCCCAGCTGCCTGCTGTGAATTCAGTTCAGGCCCCTGCTCTGGCACACACAGCCCATCTTAGCCCTGATCAGAAGGTTATGGCTATCAGGAGCCCTCCATGCTCTTCTTGGGATATCCTTCCTTATCCTGTCTATTCAAGGAACAGTGACTTAACCTTATCCAGTGCTTCCTCTTAGGCTATCTTAGGTAGACCAGAGTACCTTTTAGGCTGTGAATATGCTTTTGATTTCTTGGTGTCCCTGGTAGCTACACAGACAGTAGGTATACAGGAAGGGTTACATGTTGCAATTGCAACTTGTGGTTCCAAGTCTATTTTCAGAAGATAGATTTTGGACAGAAGGGAGATTTGCCTGTACATGTTCCCAGCACACAGCCTTGTCTGGAGCCAGGAATCTCAGGACTAATTGGGTGGTTTTCCAAGTAGGCTCTGAAACATGTCAGCAGTTCCAGGGATGTGCTTGCAAGTACCTGGCTTTGGAGTGAAGGGTCTGAGGAGCAAAGGCAGCAACTTGGCTTCCTTCTCAACATCCTTTTCTGCAGTCCTAAGGACTGCTTCTGCTCCTATTCACTGCCCGTGTCTTCTCATTTCCCAATTCACTCTGACATAAAACCAGGTTCCACGGCCAGGGAGTTAGCTCAGTGGTTCAGCGCTTGTCTTGCAAGCGCAAGGACCCGGGTTCGATCCTCAGTAACCACATACAATACTGGGTGTGGAGACTCATGCCCAGCAGCAACCAGTATCCACATACCACAGTGCCGGGCGTGGTTGCTCACGCCTGTAATCCCAGCACGTGGGAGGCAGAGGCAGGAGGATTGCTGTGATGTGAGTTTGAGGCTGAGCTCAGGGCCAGCCTGAACTACCAAGTGAGACCCTGTCTCAAAAATCCTAAAAACAACAACAAAAAAACCCCCCAGGTGCCAGTGGGCAAGGACTTGGCAGTCCTGAGTTGTACAATCCACATTTCCTCCTCGCCTTAGGCCAGTATTGCCAAAACATGGATTTTATGAGATGATACCTCTAGGTTGGTAATGGAGTTGTATGGTGGGGTTAGAGGGAAGTTTTGAGATCACCTAAGTTTAGGAACTGCTGGTTTAAACAATTTCTTTATAGCAGGAATTTTCAGAACCTCTAACATACTAATTTACACCATGAGGTCCAAGAAGAAAGCGGTTATTCTACTTTTTTTTTTTTTTTTTTTGACACAGGCTTTGGCTTTTGTAGTTCAGGCTGGTCTTGAGCTCAGCCTTGAACTCACAGCAATCCTCCTGCTTTTGCCTCCCAAGTGCTGAGATTATAGGTGTGATCTACCAGGCCTGGCCCTGTGGTATATGGTACTGATTGGTGCTCGGTGTGAGTCTCCACACCTGGCATTGTTGTATGTGGTTACTGGGGATAAACCTGGGCCCTTACACTTGCAAGGCAGCTGCCGGAACCACTGAGCTAAATCCCCGGCCTATTCTACTTTTTATTTTAATCCATGGAGCTTCCTCCTCAAAAAATTCATAGAATGTGTGGAATTCTGGTCTGGGATATGCCACTTTAGGTTGACTTCCTTACAGAGTAAGCTGTGTTTGCATAACCAGTGGAATTTTGCTCCACACACTAATGGTATATTTTACTCTCTTCATTACAGGAGGCTACTATAGGAAAAAATGGTGTTTTGTTTTAGGGTGGGTGAGTAGAATGACATTTCTGAGAAGTAACACCTCCCGCGAGGGGACTCCCCATATTCTCTAGCGGGAACATGTTCTGCTCTGTGGTCCCACAATTCCTTGGGTTTACTCAGTGTATCTCTGCATTCTACTGAATCTATGTGTTCTTCTCTATTGAAAAACCATAACCATTTTATGTCCCAAGGGCTTAGCAGAATGTCTGGAAAATGTTGATTTCCAAGATGGCTGCCTAGACCTCACATAATGTACATTTCTCCTTGCCAACTTCAGAGACACTGAAGGAACACACAGCTGGAAGGGCCCTGGGTACCTGTTTCAAAGTGGGAAGGAGCTAGGCACCTGCTGGGGGCAGTACTGGGCACAGGAGACAAATGGACAAATCAGTATAGGGATTCAGGGGAGACCCTATGGCCTATTTTGGTTTTGGGATCTTAGCTCTGTCCATAGAAAGGGGTGGGGCTCCTCCTCCTTGAAGGATACCCTAAAGTAGGATCCCTCAAGTGACTTCTTCCACTTCATCCCACAAGCATAGGGCCATGCACCCCCTAGATCCTCACCTGTATAGTTTGGCGGGCACACACACACGTAGTTGTTGATGCCATCCACACAGGTGGCATTGTTTTCACAGTCATTGTCCTCGCAGTCATCTGGGTTGATTTCGCACCGCTGCCCCTCAAAGCCCAAGGGGCAGGAGCAGCTTTAGGTGTGAGGGTAACAGGGGAACCAGAGGCCAGAGAAGGGGTGGGTGGAGGGGAAGATAGAGGGTGGGAAATGCATTAGTCAGGTGTCTCCTGTAGGGGGAGGCTCAAGACAACATTTTAGACACAGGGCCTTGAGATCCTGAGCCAGAAGACTCAGAGAATTCAAGGTCCTTCCCCCTAGTCCCCTGACTCCAGGCCATGTTCTATCTCCTCTGAATTTTGCCAGCTGCCCCTGGAAGCAATTCCTACCGGAAGTGTCTTTCCACCATTTCCTGGCTAGGAGTGGTTTCCTGAATGTGGCTTAAATTCTCATCGCTGTCTTCTAAACCTTCCTTCTGACAGTTCCTCTGTGGCAGAGTAATTTCCTTCATCGACAAAGACCACGGAATATGTACCTTCCCCCTTGAGTCATGTCTCTAAGGCCACTTTTCTGTGCAGAGAGGGGGCCAGGGCACCATGGCTGAGGTCATGGCTCTGCAGTCTTGCAGAGAAATTCTGGTGCATAGCACACAGAAAATGCTCAGAACATGATCAGCCAACTTTAGTTCTTAAAACCAAACCCTAAACACCTCACTTCCTTATGGATGCTACCTATCTCTCCTCCTACTTCAGAGGCCTCTCTGGCTCCTGGGAGGTGAGAAGATGGAGTGGGAGAACCCCTGTCCTGCCAATTCTATGGTCTCCTGATGAGCTTGGCTTAAGCCCTG
>PVIR01005227.1:11367-73975 GCA_004026965.1 Petromus typicus
CTGAATTTAAAATTCTTAAATAAGGGTATTGACTATTGGATTTCCCGAGGGCCAGTTCCTTGGGCTCTCCTGAATGTTGGTATTGCCTGGCAGTGGACAGTGGGTATCGCGGCTGCTTGTGAGTGGACAGACTACAGAGAAGGGGATGGAGAGTGCTCCTTGTTCTTACTGGAAACTTCAGAGGGATTGTCTATGGGACTCCCAAGAGCAGTTAGTTAATTGTGGGGAACTTTGAGAGCAGGTCACATCTCCTCTTTGGTCCCCTGTGTGGCCTGTCCTTTGACTTCTGCTCATTTTGTCAACAGGAAATAAATGAGATCAGGGGAAGAGTCTATAAAGGTGATGCTTCCAGATTGACTTCAGAGGTGTTATGGGTTGAACCGTGTCCTCCAAAAAGGTAAGCTGCAGTTCTGTCTCCAGTGTGACTTTAGGCAGATGTAACGAGTTAAACTCAGGACATCCTGGAAGAGGGAGGGATCCCTGACCCAATATAGTGCCCTCCAGGAAGATAAACATGTTCAGACTGACACATGGGGAGATGCCCTGTGACCACGAAGGAACAGGGTGCAACAGTACAACTGCAAGCCATAGAGTGCGCCCTTCCTCCTTCTCTTCCTCCTCCTCCTCTTCAGAAAGCACACAGGAGGTGGAGCGTCCCCAGCTTTTGCCTCCTTACAGTAACCTTCTAACCCATTTTCCAAATCCTATGGATCTGGGTCTTTTGCCTTTCAAATTAAGATTTGGAAATCGTTCCAGTTCATTTGAAATTCCTCAAAGTCCCCAGATGGAAACCAGATTTTTTTTGATGTGCAAGTGTCTGCAGAGAAAGCCTCTCCCCATGGTGGGCACAGCCAGGCTTGTAGCCCCGGAGGGCAGACCCCGTCCCGTTTCTCCTCACTGTTGCTCTCAGTGAGCAGGAGAAAGTGGGTGGTTTGGCTGCTCCAGGCAGGAACAGGAAGTCCGCCTTGAGTTTCACTTTTTAAGAGTGAGGGTTTGATGGGGCTGGCTTGGCAAAAGGACATGTGGGCGGGGTTGGGAGCCCCCCAGGAGGGAGAACTGGGAGCCAAGAACTTGATTTCTTCCACAGACCACACAGCAGCCTCTGGCCCCACACACTGCTTCTGATAATTAATTGTTGCAACCTGAGCTCTAGGACATCCTCCCAGACCTTGGCATGGGGGCAGCTAACCAAGCCAGTGTGCCAAGGGAGCCACTTGCTGATGGTCTGCATCTGCCAGGCTAGGAGGCTGGGGAGCCAGGAAGCTGCTGGGGAAGCAGGAAGTGGGCTTGAGGTTTGGCAACAGGCCTAATGCCATCCCTCGGACAGCTTAAGTACAAAGGTTTCTATCTCTTTTTCTTCCTGAAACCTTAATGCCAGTGAGAAGGGGTCTGAAGATGAGGTTGGAGGATTCAAGAACCAGTATTAGGCTATGTGACCTAGAGCAAATCAGTCTCTGCCTTGGGTCCCCATATGTTCTGTGAGGACAGTCTACCTCCCTGATATACTCATGAGCACTTAAATAAGACAAATGACGTCAGTGTCGGCCACAAGGGGAGCCCTGTGACCAATATAACCTATTATCCAGAAAAGAGTGGTTAAGATTGCCAGGCTGCTTGAGCCAGTGTTCCCTACTTTTCTGACTTCTGATAGCAGTGGTGGCCTCCCTTGGAGACTTATGGCTCAGAGAAGAGCGTCTGGTATTGGATTCCAACCCCTAGGCCAGTGTCTACTCTAACTGCAGGCAAAGGGTTTCTCTGAGGGTTGATACCTCAGTTGTGTGTCTATATGGTAGACATCATGGCACAATTATGAGGTATAAAAGCCCTTCCATCATTCATACGAGGAGTTGTCCACCCCAGAGAGCAGCCCAGGATGGCTGGTACCTGAACCCATCCTTGTGGCTCTCGCTCAGATGGCAGGTGCCTCCGTGCTGACAGGGGTTCTGGATGCAGGTATTGATGGGCACAGTGCAGTCCTTGCCCTGAGGAGAGGAAGGGAGAGAAGCAGTTGGTGAGGACTTCGATGGCTGCTGTAACCCCACATCTGGCAGGAGGAAGCTGTAGTAGTGCCAAGAATCATCTGGGAGAAGGGGATGTGACTGGGAGCCCTCGTCTCACAGCGCACAAGGTAAGAGTGCCCCTTTCTATCCTATACTTCAGAGGTGTGGACACAGGTCAACCTGGCTGCCTGGTCCAGCTCCAGTTCTGCCTGGATGGCTGACCTTAACCTTGGTGTTGCGTAAACCCCTCTAACCTCCCGTAGGGCTGCTGTGCGAATGGAAGGCAGCAAGCCTCCCCATGATAAGAGCTTTCACCGAAGGAAGTGCTGCTGTTGTGTAACCCACTTGGCACACATCAGGCACCCTGTAAGTGCCAGGCGATGGCACTGCTCTTAGTCTCTCTGAGGCTTTCCTGTTATCTGCAGCTTGAGTAGGGTAGCCTTAGCCAGTAGATCTGGTGACCACCCCTCAGAGGTTCGTCTTCCATTGGCCAGGAGTGGGGCCCAGGTGTTGGTATTTATTCCAAATTCTGCCGGCAAGTTGAAGGTGAAGCCAGGCTGAGAAGCCCTTTGATTCTCGGAGCGAGGTCGATTTCTTTGGCCCAGACTCCTCTGAAGGGAATGTTGGAGCTCAAAAGAAGCCAACTGTGTGACAGGAGGCTAGGATCATGTCAGGCAGAAAAAAAAACAGCAAGGACAAAAGCACCAAGGAGGGTGGACATTGGGCTGAGTGTGCCAGGGAGCAGCCCAGCTCTTCTCGACCCTTTGGCACTGAAGAACTGGGGCTACACCCGAGACTGGCAAGGAGTCCTTCGCAGGACTGGGCAGCGTGGCCCTGGGGAGGTATCTGTTGTGTGTGTTTCTGGGCTGCGGGCTCAGGTCCATACCAGGTGGGAGTGATCATTGCAGCCCTCCCGCTGCCACCACCACCTGCCTGCCATCTGCCCGAGAAAGCCTGCTTCCCTCTTGTGTTGCTGCCAGCGCTTGTGATGGCGTGGGACTGGGGCTGCCTGGCTACGTGGGGACTGCTAACTAAGCCTGCCGTCTTGGCCCAGGATGGCTTCTGCTTGGACATTCACAAAGGTACTCCAGCCTCCAGTCCCTTCTCCAGCAGGCAGAAGCTATGGGCCTTGTGTGTTGCTTAGTGCAATCATACATCCTATCACAGAGGGCTGCCAGAAGTTTCTCAGTGGGGACACAGACAGTGTAGTTCGGGATGGTACCCGACTGTCCCCAAAACCATAGCAACATAGCCTGCTTCTGAAAGTCAGTCTGTGTGACTGTGATGCTAATTCTCTTGTTACTGAGCACATTTTCCATCCCTGGCTAGGTGTTTTATATTCACAATTGCATATAATGTTTACAAGAACCCTATGAGATTGTTGCAATTGTTATTACACACATTTTCACGTGCAGGGAAGGAAGATGTGAGAAGTGAGAGCATAGCAGTACGTGGAACAGGCAGGAAGCAGCTGAACCCAGACATCTAAGTCCAAGGTCAGTGGTGGGCCCCCGATGATAGACCACTTGCTCTGACTCTGAAACCTCAGTCATACAGTTCGGCCCCTCAGAGTGCCCAGTCTAGGTTGGCTGCTGTGTGCCTTAATGAAACGGCCAGTTCTCTCTGAGTCTTATTTGCATCTCATATGAAATGAGGATCATTGGTTGAATGTCTGGAATCTAAACATCGAAACTCTGAAATAGCCAAACTAAACCCTCTTAGGTGCTGACTTCGTACCTGCCTACATATGATGGCTTGTGGTCTAAATGTAGGTTTGGCAAAAATACTGTTATGCAAAACAAATGTATATTCTGTTTAGAATTGGGTCCCATAACTAAGATCTCATTATACATATGCAAATATTCCAAAATCTGAAATACTTCTTGTTACATCCATTTAAGATAAGGAGTACTCAACTCCTACCTACCCCATGGGGGGTTAACTTATGATGAAAAATCACATACCTCTGAGATACTCAGTATGTGATGGCAACTCTATAAATGACAGCAGTGATGACAGTGACTAGGTCTGGAACAGGGTTGAACGTGGGAGATTAAAATATTTTTTTAGGTCTTTGCTTTTTTTTTGAGACAAGGTCTCACTTTGTGGTGGAGACTCACCTTGAATTTACTACGTATCCCAGGCTGGCCTCCAACTCACAGAGAACTTCCTACAGCAGCCTCCTGAGTGCTGCGACTACATGGATGCACCACTATGCCTGACTTTTGTCAGGTCTTTGGTTGGTGCTATGATGTATAGTTTCAGAGTCTCCCCAGTTCTTGTCTGGACCAGCCTTTCTACTCTGGGTCACTCACAAGTACCCAGTGACGCTAGGTGGCATTGCTCCAGGATACGAGTGGACGTTGGTTGTATTTCTGCTTGTCTTTTGGTCAAGAAACCAGACATCCAGGACGTGGATCCTAGTGCAGGTGACTTGGTGATTGGGGCTGGAGGAGGAAATGTTTTCACAGTCCTTGAGACATAATCACCATTGCCATTGGCTGCCCAGTTCATTTCTCTGTAGCTGCATTTTGCTCAAACCCACCACATTAGTAATGCTTTTTAGTCCTTTCTTTTTCTCACCCGCTATGTGCACGGACGTGATGGGTGGCTGGTGTCCAAGAGGGATCATTAACAGCTGTCCCTGCCGAATGTCTTTCTGGGATGGGGCCGGGAAGGCTGGTCTGAGACTTTGCTACTCCAGGTGTGATCCTCAGTCTAACTAGCAGCGCCGGGCTAGCACAGGAGCCTGTTAAAAATGCACAGTCTCAGGCCTGACCTCGGGTCTCCTGAAAAGAGCCTGCATTTTTTTTTCTTTTTTTTAGTTTTTGGAGATAGGGTCTCAGTTCATAGCTTAGGCTGGTACTAAACTCAGCCTCCAACTCACAGCAGTCCTCCTGCCTCTGTCTCCCATGTACTGAGATTACAGGCCTGAGCCACCTTGCCCAGCACTGTGGTATGTGGTAACCGGGGATCAATCCCAAGCCCTTGTACTTGCAAGGCAGGTGCCAAGACCACTGAGCTAAATATCTGGGCCAACAGAGCCTGTATTTTAAGGAGATCTCCAGGTGATTCTTGTGCACGTTAGTCTGAGAAGCTTTGGTCTGTGACACTGAACATATGTACACGAAGATACTTATCCTTTGTAAAATATCCATTGAATCGTGGCACTGAGAGGAGGCAGAAGTCCATGTGTGTCCCTTTTATCCTTTTTACAGCTTTGCAGATGAGTGACTATTGCCATTCACGATGGGAAACAGGCCGAGACATGACCAGTGACTAATGAAATGACCAAGGGTACAGACTTTCTTGGAAGAGATAACTGGTTTGAGCTCATGCGCTTCCTACATGTGGGATTTTGCATAAGTTCCTTGAGTTTCACAAACTTTGTTTCTTCACCTACCAGAAGAGGGTAAGTAGCTCACAAGATGAATTAGAGTACTGTGCTGTTTCCTAACATCATGACTTCCCGAGGTCTTGCAGCTGATCCAATCAGTGAGGTATCTGGACATAGCTAGGGAAGGGCCCCCGTTCTGGGCTTGGTTTTGTTGTAAGGAGGGGCTGTTGTCAGCTCAGCACCTTCTCTGGCACTGCTGTCGTGGTGGTTGGGCCCACAGTGAGGAGGAAAGTGAAGGAACGCACTCAGGACAGGGTGCTCTCCCTAGTTCACCTGGCTCCATTTTACAGTAGAGAAGAGCAGAAGCCAGCCAAGGCCATGTGGCCAGGTGGCAACAGGCTTGGGCGGAGTCCCTTCCACCACTGTACTTGGGTGGCTGCCCAATGGGGAGTGAAGGATGTGGCCAAGAGCCTGAGTTCTGGAATCCTTACTTCATCTACTCTAAAGACACGGTTATTTCAGGGACCATATCCGAGGGCTGTTTGTATCACTGAAAGCTCTAAAAGGTTCACCATCGCCATCGTAGGGTTTGAAGAGCTCATGAGGCAGCACATCTATCCCACTGATGCGCTGTGAGAGGGAGTAGGCCCTCCGGGAATGGCAGCATCATTGCCACGATGTACCCAACACCTCTGAGATCAGAGGTTTTTTTTTTTTTGAGACAGGGTTTCGCTTTGTGGTTCAGGCTGGCCCTGAGCTCAGCCTCAAACTCATATCACAGCAATCCTCCTGCCTCTGCCTCCCGAGTGCTGGGATTACAGACGTGAGCCACCACGCCCGGCACTGTGGTATGTGGTACTGGTTGCTGCTGGGCGTGAGTCTCCCCGCCCAGTATGGTATGTGGTTACCGGGGAATCGAACCCGGGCCCTTGCGCTTGCAAGACAGGCGCCAGAACCACTGAGCTAACTCCCCGGCCCTGAGATCAGAGGTTTTGAAGGTCACAATCTCCATATTCTTCTCAAATCACAGGATGTTCAGAATTCTTATGAACAAAGGGAAGACGAGTGGCCCTGCCCTGGAGCAGCCCCAGAGAGCTGCCCTTTTTCTCTGAAACTGGTCATCAGGCTATTTGTCTCATGGTGTAGATGGAAGAAACCTGGACTTTCAGCTTGAAAGAGGAGGTGGCAAGCTGAGAGAGTGAACAGTTTCACTTATCTGTAAAATGGGGAAGATACCGTCTATCTCTGAAGGTGATTATAAAACTCAGAAAAGGGAATAATACCTGCGTAAAGTCTGGTTGAGTACTTGGTTAGTTGAGGATTAAAAAGAGAATTATACTGGGCCGGGGATTTAGTTCAGTGGTTCCAGCGCCTGTCTTGCAAGCGCAAGGACCGGGATTCAATCCCCTGGTAAACACATACGATATTGGGCGTGGTGGCTCACGCCTATAAACCCAGCACTTGGGAGGCAGAGGCAGGAGGATTGCTGTGATGTGAGTTTGAGGCTGAGCTCAGGGCCAGCCTGAACTACAAGGTGAGACCCTGTCTCAAAAGAAAAAAAAAAGATTTATACTTATGCTGGGTCTTAGGGTTTGAAGAGCTTACATCAGTGTAGAGGGTCTGTCTCAACATGCACAAGGCCCTGGGTTCAACCCCTAGTATCACAAAGAGAAAGGAAAAAGAGGAGGAGGGAGGAACACATAAACATTAGAATCGGCAGTGTCCTATATGTGTACGTCATAGTTCTAAGGGTAGCTGAAGGTCACTGACTGCAGTCCACTGTGTCAGGCTGATAATCCCCGAAGAAAAGTACCAGTTTATACCGTGACACGAAGGCCCTGCAGGCAGGGGTAAAGGAAACGCAGCAGTATTGCAGCTGGCTCAGTATTCCTGCCAGGACCTGTCCCCCAGGTGTTGCGTTCGTTATTGTATGCATGATTCTCACAGCAAACCTCGAGTGGAGAGAGGAAGGCTGAGGTGGAGTTTCTGGGCACTGCCACACAGCAAGTAGACAATCAAGCGGAAATCCGCCCAGGCTTCCCTGCAATTCCACACCCTGAGTTTCCTCCACTGAACCCATATGAGGCAGTTTCAGAAGACCATCCTATGCGAGTGGGTCTGCTGTCAATTTTTCTTCTTCCTCACCAGTAACTCTGTGAATGTGCAGATGCAGAGATCTGTACTCCAGCAAGTTTCAGGTACTGGGGATGGCTGGCTTCAGACAACCCTAGGAACTCTCTAGTCCCAAGCCAATAGATGGCAGTCTGACACCATCCACTGCAAGCATGGCCACAGCTGAGAAAAGCCACCAGGCACTCCCGTTCCCAAGATGGAGTCTGCCTGTCAGGCTCGTGGCTATCACGCACACTCCCTCGGGGGATGGAGATGTGGCAGTGCCAGCCCTGTCACTCAGCCTGCGCACTGGAAGGGCTGCCGGGCTAGCTCAGTACATGGGGAAGGGTGCCTTGGAAGGCTAGAATAAGGGGTGGGGGAGCCTGGAAAACAGGACCAGGCCACAGCCCTACTAACCCGTGAGCCGAGCGAGGGGCTGAGCTGCCAAGGAAGCCCTTGGTCCTAAGCTAAGCTCTACTGGTCACACTGGGTCAAACCCTGTTGACAGTCTGAAAGCCCAGTTTCCTCGAAGCTAAAATGAGAATTAATGGGACCATCTTCATCATTCACTGGGAGTATTTAAAAAGGTGAATAAAAGGCGAAGTACATATCCACACTCTACAGATGCTGGTAGGGAGGCAGGATGGCGTGTTCCGGGATAGTGTTAGGAGGGAAGGAGTATCTTGGAATTAGCCTGAACTTCTGGGGAAGGAAGATGGGAACTCAGCCTTGAATTTCGCAATCCTCCTGCCTCTGCCTCCCAAGTGCTGAGATTATGGGCGTGAATCACCATGGACTGTTGTATGTGGTTACGGGGATTGAACCTGGGCAGACGCCAGAACCACTGAGCTAAATCCCCGGGCCAGGGTCTCAATTCTTTGGCTGGCTGTCCTCAAGTCAGTCAGCATGTGGGTGGCCCAGGCAACCCCCAGGCTCCTGCACCCTTTGTCCCTGTATCCTCCTCAGGCTGGAGCCAGCACTTCCTGGTAGGAGGTAAGTAGAACGGCCTGGGCTTACCTTGTAGCTGTAGGGACAGGTGCAGCGGTACTGCTCCACGGGGTCTGCAGTGCACGTCCCGTTGTTCTTGCACGGACCGGAGAGGCAAGCATTGCACTTGGCTGCAATGTTGATATCCACGGGACCTGGCGGGAAAACCAGAGCGCTGATGGCAGCTTTCTCAGTGGCCTGTCATGCCCCCTTCCCCTCTGCTCTAGCCCCTCCCCATATTCAAGCCCAGGGGACGGTCAGCCGTCTTCAGCTCGCACATCCAGTCTGGCTAGAGGCCCATTAATTCAGCCGTTGTCCAGTGAGTAAAAACCACAGTGGGGCATAGTATGGAAGCACTTCTGCAGTCAAATCAATTACTGTAATTAGCCTGATCTGATTTGGGTGCTAATCTGCAAACAATGTGCCATAATTACAAACCCCCTGTGTATCTATTCATCCTCCAGAAAGATGCCTGCCCAGGCTCAATTTGGACCTCTCACTTTCTAGCCTCCAAAACACCCTTTTCCGTGGAGGAGCCTGTGCCAGGCTGAGGAGGGATGCCCGGGTCTAATGCACACGGAGAAGTCCTGCGTGTAAACCCCAGGGGCGGGGAACGGATGGCTCTAGTGGGCGGAGGCAGCAGCTGTGCTGAAAGTGTGCTCAGGGACACTTCCTATCCACGGCAGTTTCAACCATCCCTGACTTTTTTTTTTCAGCTGTAAGGATTGAAAAGTACCAAAAATAAAAAAATAATAATCCTTTGACCATAACCCCTAGATAGAAACGCCCTGCTTACTGTTTGAACTTTGACACGCTCCTACCAACTTGAAATGGATGCTGCTGTCCCATGCCCCCTAATGGGAGAGTCGTGCATGTACCACAGGGGGCTCAGGGCCACCTGGCAGTGAGATGTGTGAATTGTACAGCCCTGTCCAGAGCATGTTAAATAACCTCGGAGCTAACAGTCTTCAGCCTGGAGACAGCTTGGGATTGGCTCTGGCGAGCCAGTGTCCGTGGGTGCAGGTTGAGGAGAAAGTCCTGACGGCAGGTCTGTAGCAGGAGGTACAGCCCGTCTTCGAATGAGAGTGGGAAGAAGACCTCTGTTCTGGTGTCCCTGGTTCAGGTTCGTAGGACACAGATTTCAGTGCCGAAACTGAGAATGTCCCAGCCAAGCTGGGTCAAGTTAGTCACCTTACACCAGAACCAGCCATGGTGATTAAAAAAATAAGTACAGCTATAACCCAGAACAATTTAAGACCTACAGGGCAGCACTCAGACACTGGTAATGTTTTTAGTTTTTTTGAGACAGGATCTCACTTTGTACAAAGTTCAGGCTGGTCTTGAACTCAGCAATCTGGCCTCTGCCTCTTGAGTGCTGGGATTACAGGCATGAACCACCCCACCTGGTACTGTGGTATGTGGTGCTGATTGCTGGTAGATGTGAGTCACCATGCCCGGCACTGTTCTATGAGGTTACCAGGGATTGAACCTGGGACCTTGTGCTCAAGGCAGACGCCAGAACCACTGAGCTAAGTCCCCCATCCCTGGCCCCAGACACCAGTAACTTTTAAAGCTCCTCAGACTATTCCAATATGTGCAGCTAAAACTGAGAACCATTACTGTAGGGCTTTTTGGGTCTTTTCAGTATCAGATCAGAGATCAGGTGTCTCAGAAGCAGAAAGTAGAAAATTAAAATTAGCTTTAAATCAATGGAATGTTTTTTTGCTTTCAGCACAAGTATAAGGTACAGTGGCAGTAGAGGGCAAAGACTGTATCTTATATAAAAATTAAGATTCTAATAGATATTAACAGCCAAATGGAAAATAACTTTTTACATCAAATTCAGGATCCCTAATCATCAAAGATAGACAAAAGGGGAAATCATTTTATAATCTGTTTTAGGTATGACTACAAAATAAGATACAAAAACAAGTGCATTTAAAGGTACTCAAAGGGTGCTTTTTGGGGCATAAACTGGTTATAGCTCTTTTTAGAAATCAATTTGGCAGTATATGTAAAGATCATATATTTTGGCTCAGTAATTTTTATTCTCGGAGTCTTCTCTGTGGACATCATCTCAAATAGAGACTGAAGACGTGGTGAGACAAAATGGAAATAGTCTAAAGATTTAAAAGCAGAAGCCAGTTGAGTAAGTTGTAAAGAAATATTACAGTTTGGGGCCGGGGAGTTAGCTCAGTGGTTCCAGTGCCTGTCTTGCAAGCGCAAGGGCCCGGGTTCGATTCCCCGGTAACCACATAACAATACTGGGTGTGGAGACTCACATCCAGCAGCAACCAGTACCACAGACCACAGTGCCGGGCGTGGTGGTTCACGCCTGTAATCCCAGCACTCGGGAGGCAGAGGCAGGAGGACTGTGATGTGAGTTTGAGGCTGAGCTCAGGGCCAGCCTGAACCACAAAGCGAGACCCTGTCTCAAAAAACCTAAAAAAAAAAAAAAAGAAATATTACAGTTTGGTGGTCAAGGCTGAACATATTAGAATCAAATTCCCAGAGTGCTTGTAACTAGGTGATCTTGAGAAGTTATTTAATATCCTTAAGACTAATTTTCTCATCTTTAAAAAGTAATATTAGCATCTGAACTGTACAGATATTAAAGAATCACATAACTTGATATCTGAAAAGTTAAGCAGTTTTTAATGTATTAACACTTCTATGATGAAGATATCAGAAAATAGAAAGCCCTCCTTTGTTTATAGATTGGCAGAATTCAGATTGTCGAAATGGTCATTTTACAAAAGTCAATGCAATTGCCACTAAAATACCAACAATATTCTTCACTAAGCTCGAAAAAAAGTAATCCAGAAATGCATATGGAATCAGAATATAAATGGCTACACCTACAGGCTATGCTCCTGAGTGAATTAAATCCAATATGTGTAAATATCACATTATCTCTCTGGTATAAGAAATTGGAAATACAAATAAAAATTAAAATTTATAATAGGTATAATGAAAAAGAAATTGTTCAAAATTATACTGAGTGTGTGATACTTTGCTAATTAAAATGATTTTGTGCCAGAAGCACAGTATTACGAAATGAGTTGAGAGGTAGATTAGCAACTAAAAATATATATTTTTTGAGGTCATGATACACTGCATATTTACCAGCATTACTCTCTATTTTTGTTATGAAAAACTATTTTTCCCTAGAACTTTTTATATTTTCTATATTATTAATGTGTACTTGTATTACATTTAAAATTTTTTTGCCACCTTTCTGAACATGACTTTCAAATTGAAGTAAAATAGCAGTGTTCTTTTTTTAAAAAAATTATCTTCATTGGTACATTATGAATACACATGATAATCGCATTCAGCATTAAGAGTTTGTACCAGAATACGACATGACTAAATTCTCATTTTTTCCCTCCCCCCCACTACCTATATACACAATCTGTTTTCTTTATCATTACCACATTTGTTTTCCCCTCGTTATTTACCCTTACACTCTCTACATTAAAAAATTTTTTAAAAGACCCAATATAACGAAAGCAATTCTGAGCAAAAAGGGCAATCCTGGAGGCATCACAAGACCAGATTTCAAGCTACACCACAAAGCCATGGTACCAAAAACAACATAGTGTTGGCAGAAAAATAGACATGCAGACCACTAGGGTACAACAGGAGACACAGAAGCAATCCATACACTGGCAGCTATCTGATTTTTGACAAAACATGCTGAAGAAAAGAGAGCCTCTCTAACAAATGGTGCTGGGAAAACTAGATAGCCTTTTGCAGAAGATTGAAACTAGGTTCTCCTCACTAACCCTGAATTCAAGTCAAAATGACACAAAACTGGAAATAAGAATCAACAAATGGATTACATTAAAAAGTTTCTGCACAGCAAAGGAAACAATAAAGACGCAACCCTCAAAAGGAAGAAGTCTTTGCGAGTTACTCTTCCAACGGAGGATTAGTATCTAGAATATCAAAAAAAAAAATCTGCAGGAAATCAGCCAATCAAAAATTTGCAAATTAATCAAGTAGACATTGTTTTCAAAAGAAGCAGTATGAATGGCAAATAAGTATGCATATGAAAAAAATTGTTCACCATCGTTAGGTATTGGAGAATGGAAATCAAAAACTACACTGAGATTCCATTTTACCCCAGCCAGAATGGCTTTCATCAAGAATGTGAAAAGTGGGGGCCGGGGAGTTAGCTCAGTGGTTCCGGCGCCTGTCTTGCAAGCACAAGGACCCGGGTTCGATTCCCCGGTAACCACATAACAACACTGGGCGTGGAGACCCACACCCAGCAGCAAACAGTACCACATACCACAGTGCTGGGCGTGGTGGCTCACGCCTGTAATCCCAGCACTCGGGAGGCAGAGGCAGGAGGATTGTGATGTGAGTTTGAGGCTGAGCTCAGGGCCAGCCTGAACCACAAAGCGAGACCCTGTCTCAAAAAACCTAAAAAAAAAAAAGAATGTGAAAAGTGGGCTAGGGATTTAGCTCGGTTCCGGCGCCTGCCATACAAGTGCAAAGGCCGGGATTCATCAGGTAACCACATTAAACAATACTGGGTGTGGTGAATCATGCTCAGCGGCAATCAGTACCACATACCACAGTGCCGAGCGTGGTGGCTCACACATATAATCCCAGCACTTGGGAAGAGGCAGGAGGACTGCTGTTGGTTCAAGGCTGAGCTCAGAGCCAGCCTGAGCTGTCGAGACCCTGTCTCAAAAAAAAAAAATCTCTGTTATGGAAAATTATGTACAGGAAGAAGTCAGGGAGGAAGTACACACTGACCTCAGTATCCTGCATGCACATTCAACCAATCACAAATGAGAAATACTTGGAAAACAATTTTGCCTATTAAACATGTGCTGACTTTCAGGGGGGTGGAGTCAGTATTCCAAAACAATATAGTATAACAACTTTTCACATAGCACTTATATTAGGTCTTATAAACAATCTAGAGATGAATTAAAATATACAGCAAGACCTACAAAAGATATCTGCAAGTACCACACCATCTGATAGAAAAGACTTGCATATCCTCACATTTTGATGTCTGTCTTTGGCGATCCCAGAAGCAAGTCCCCATGCCTACTGAGGGAAGACTGTGTAAGAATAGCAGCAGTAAGGCATGCAGCTCAGTGTGTGTGTGCTTATCATGCCCCTGCAGATTCAGTCTGCAGCACAAAAACCAACCAACCAGCAAGCCAAGTAAACAAGGCACTGGGGGGCCGTGGGCCAGAGTGATAAAGGATCTTTCGATATGTTTCCATATTGATTTCAGCTGGAGTCTCTCTGCCAGCCTTCAGAGACAGAACAGTGGTTTTAGAAGTTACATTTGTTGAGCTGCCCAATTCTGACAGGCTTTGGAGACACAGCAGACCCCACAAGGGCAGGGAAGTGGGTGGGCGGGGAGCACCTACCTTTGCACTGGAACCGGTGGGTAGGGGTGGTGAGCAGGAGTCTGTCTGCCATGGACTCAGGGCTACTGCAGCGGGCAATGCCAGGCTCTTTGTACCCTGCCTTCACCCACTCTGACAACCAATGCAGACTGCAGTCACAATGGAGCGGGTTGGTTCCTAGTGCCCTATGGGGCAGAATGAGAAGTTAGGATCCCCTTTCTAACCCAGCCCATGAGCTGCATCTCCTCAGCTCCCGGGAACAATAAGAGTTTTTCAGCCTTGGTTAGGCTGAGAGTGTCTGATAAGGAGATTGGCAGAGAGGTAGTCTCTGCTGGGGCCAAGGAACCTCACTGTTGTAGCCCAGGCCAGCCTGGAAGTCACAGCAATCCTCCTGCTTCTGCTTCCTCAGTGCTGGGATTACAGACATGAGCCACCACACCTGGAACTGTGGTATGTGGTTCCCAGGGATCGAACTCGGGACCTTTGTGATTGCCAGGCAGGCGCCGGAACCACTGAGCTAAATCCCCAGCCACATGTATTTCCAATCTTGTAGTTGTTCTACCACCTACCAAAGTCTCTCTCACTTTGGAGGTTTGGCTCTTACCACCCTTATAAGATTCTAGTCTAGCTTAATCCTAATCCTCGTGTCTCCAAGAAGCTTTCTGGACCTATTTTCATCTTATGATCTGGCTCCTGTGTCTGACTGAAGGATCCTCAAAGGATTATACTGCAGAGAAAATTCTGAGCCCTGAAATTTAAGAAGTGACTTCAGACTACTTAGCATGAAGATGCAGCCAAAGAAGGCATAGCTCACTATTGATCCTCCAAAGCAATACCTAGGAAGAAAATACTCAAACTACAAAAATTACCATTTCTCCTTTTGAATGTTTTACAATATATGCCCTTAACTCAATATTATAACATATACAATATGAACGTAATCAAATATATGCATAGAAGGAATAGGAACTCAAAAAAATTTTCTGACAGAGGAATGAAACCAAAATTCAAACAATAAAAAAACCTGGAAATCCCTGATCGAGGGAAGGGAAAGTTATTTGGGGAGTTAGGGGACTTGAATTCAAGTCTAAAGTCTTATTCACTTCGTAGGTGGTTTTCAGCTAGTCAACTAATATTCACAGGCCTTGGCTTACTTGAATAAGCCAATAAGAAGGCTGCACCTGCTTCAGAATGAAGAAAGGCTAAGGGTGTGTGCTGCCGAATCAAGGGAGGCCTTGGGGCTCTGTTACTTACTGCTCAGGCAACTTCTGGACACATTCTTTAACTTTTAAAGTTTTATTTTCACCACATGTAAAGTGATAAAATGCCTTGTTGCTGTAAGAAATAAACTCGATAGTTCATCTACATGTTTAGCACAAAGTATTTTTTGGTAGTTCTTGTTAAATATTTACAGATTGCTGTTTCCTTTAAAGGCATCTGAAGCAGAGAACAAGACAGATGTTCCCAGTATTAATACATTATTGTACAATAGAGTTGGCCTTCTGGTACCTCAGGTTCCATATCTACAGTTTAACCAAATGTGGATTGGAAGTAACAGTAAAAATTCCATCTTTACTGGCCATGAATAGCCTGTTTTAAAGCATATGGGATGATGTGAAGAGACTAAAATACTATGTCATTTAATAGAAGGGCTTTGAGTATCTTCGGATTTTAGTAGCCTGGGGTCTGTCTCCCAGACCAGTCTCTGTAGATTTACAGAGATGACCCTATAGAAAGAACACATACATATAGAAAGAACATATATCAAATTCTTGCTGGCACTAATCACATTTTCTGTTTCGAGTGAAGGCACATTGGGGAGAAATATGGCTACTTACAGGTGGGAAAGAGATGTCAGATCATTGAAGGAGCCTTCCGGAACACTGGAAATGTCATTGCCGTGGAGGGTTCTAAGACAGAAGGCACAGGTCAGAAGGTTGTACCCGGTCATAGTCTGAGGCCAGCACATTGCCTTGGCCTTCCCACCTGGCCAGCCTGGCTGGCCTCCAGCCATTCCCTAGGAGCAGGAGCTGCACCCTCTGTTACAGGGGTGTGGGTTCCTCTGCCCAGCTCAGAAGGGGGATGGAGGGCAGAGGATCTGGGGAAGAAGATGCTGCATTTCCATAGCTGACAGACCTGGGACGGAATCAGAAGTTAATCCACTGAAGTGAAATACTGGGGAAATTTAAGTTTCTGGGTCTGGAAAATGGCGAAGTGGATCTCTCTAATAGGAGCCATTGAAGTTTTAGGGATATGAAGCTCTTCCTTCTACTATGGTTAAATCCTAAGTTTGGGAGCCACACTGCTTACATTCATGCCCTGACTACCGCTTACCGGCTGAGCTCTACCCGCTCTGATCCTCCATTTCCTAGAATGAACGTGTTAAGATTTACCACAGAAAGGCTGTGTTGGATGTAGACAGAGGTTGGCATTGTCTAAATGTTAAATGATGAACCACTGGTGATGTGCCATAAAGGTTCTCTCTAACCCCCCTTAAGAGGTTTTAGGTAGATGGAGGAATGTGTCTGTTCCAGCTCAGGTAGTGGAGGAAGGTGGTGAGTAGGTCCCTGCAGCCAGACACTTGGCTTATGGGGAAGATCTTGGTGTTGGCCACGCACATCTCTGAGTCTGGCGCTCGAGTGCCAGACACACGTCTAAGCACATCCAAGGGATCGGGCAACTGCTTGGCATCAGTCATACCACTATCTACTCTGGGGTGTAGGCAGCTTTTCTCCTTTGCAAAATAGCCGCCTATCCTGAGCCTCTGACAAAGGCCTATTAGATACATCTGTGAAAAACCTTAGCGACTGAACACTGTTCTCTGTGCTTAAGGAACGAGAGCCCATCTCTGATTCAGGGATTATGTCCTCCATTAAAGGATTAATCAACTACATAAAAAAAAATCCCCACACTGATGACTCACTTAGAGCCCAGTCTGTGAAACGCAAGGTGGTGGAAAGTCCCAGAAACTCACAGGATTCCGTAGTGACTGACGAGCACCATCAACCGTGCTGGTGCAAGGCCCCCCTTAAGCGTAAGGACTAATAACTTTAATGTAAGCAGGGAGCCCCAGCAAAACAAAGAGGCAATTAGCATTGACAGCACAAGTATAAACAAGATGGTAACTAATGAACCTGCTCTTTTCCTTTCAACCGAACTTCGCCTGCCCAGCTGAAACAGAGATGGGAACTTAATTACCCTTGATAAGCGCGGGGGGCTCACACACTGAGTGAGCATGGGATCCTAAATTATATGCAAATGTTTCAGCCCCAGTGTGCACGATAGTGGTTCTGTGGGTACAGGATGGATCTGAGATTCTGTGGGGGGTTTTTTTGAGACAGAGGTCTTGTTTTGTAGTTCAGGCTGCCCTAAGCTCACTATGTAGCCCACGTGAGCCTTGAACTCACAGCAGTCCTCCTGCCTCTGTCTCCTGAGTGCTGGGATTACAAGCATGAGCCACTATGCCTGGTATTGTGGTATGTGGTACCGATTGCTGGTGGGCATGAGTCACCATGCCCAGCATTGTTGTATGTTATTACTGGGGATCAAACTAGGGACCTTATGCTTGCAAGGCAGATGCTGGAACCACTATGCTATGTCCCCGGCCCAAGATTGTGTGTTCTTACCAGGCTTCTAGGTGCATGGCTGGAGTGGGAACCACACTGCAAGGCCTGCGGGCTTAGGAAGTTTTTTCCTATTGCGTTATGGAAGGTCCTCATTTCCCTTCTCTTTCTACAGCATCTCCTATCCATCTATCTATTGCTTGGTCAATCTGTGTGTCTGTCTGTCATGCTGCAGATGAAACCTAGGACCTTGAACTTCCTAATGTGCTTATCAGTAGCATTTAGTCTCTAACTCATGTGATTATTTATGAATCGCATGAGCCCCGGCCTGTTCTTGCCTTATACCATGTATTGCACCTACCTGCTACTTTGTGAATGGACCCAGCCCTGCTGTCAGTAACATGTGGGTGAGTCTTAGGCTGCCAGAGTCACAGAAAACTCTCATTTTGAAACACCAAATAGGGTGGCTTTGGCACTGTGACACCTGCAAATCACGTTCCCACTTATTGTGAGCTGGGCTGTTGAGCCTTCTGTAAGAGGGCCATAATGTATCATGACAGCTCTAGAGAAATCTGCTTGGACTGCAAGTTGTTGCATTGGTTGGCCTTCCAAAGAAGACTCCTCCATGTCAGACCACCGACCTGAATGATGGCAGAGGACAGAATGAATGTGTTTCCCCAAGGAACACTCAGCATTCCTGTCCCTTTCTCTTCCCTTCCTGCCTCACATGTCACAGGGACTGGGCCTGACCAGAGCCCCACTAGACTCTCAGAACTCCCAATAACCCTCTGGAAGGCTTGAGATTCCCTCCCACTTTCTGGTCACTAGGGGATGTTAAAGCCACATGTGGATTGCAAGATACAGACAATGGCATCATTAGAACAAGACCCTTTCAGTGCTGTGCTCTGTAAACCTTGCGTCTTAGAATCTCTAGGTGCTCAAAGCTTGTACAATGGTACTCGTAATGACTCTAGGCCTAACTGTGCGCTGGGGTAGGTGAATTTGCTTTTGACCAGGTGAGGCCACTCCCAAGTCCCCTTGGGTTAAGAATGAAGGCTCTGGAGTCAGACTGCGTGGGATGGAATCCTTTTTACAATACTCTGGCTTTGTAAATCAAGACAGCTGATCATCTTTCCATCCCTCAGTTGTTTTCAACTCTAAAATGAGAGAATTCCTATGCATTCACTCTACTTGAGGTAGTGGACATATTTGAGGGGATATAGGTTGCTTAGTGTCAATGCCATCTCTCCTATGTTAGATTCCCTTTCATCTACTGGGAAATATCCTCTTGAATTCTTTGATGAGTCACGATTCTGGTCTGATCAACTGGGGCCACAGTGCATGGTCTGAGGTTGAACGTGTCACCTCAGTGGGCTGTGAGGCTTGGAAGATGACACCTCAATGTATGGTGCTGTGACGTGATGGACTATAGGTGGAGTTTCAAGGTCTCTCTCACCACATCCCACACCCCTGCCTTTCCCCCAGTTTCTATCTTTTCTGTCCTGAAGCACAGGAAGGAACTTTCCTAAGTTCCCACAACAACTTAAACACTCAATCAACCCTAAAGAAATGTAAACATCTTCAATCTTCTTACTAACTTTTCATTAACCCAGCAAGAGTAAATACACATCAGAGGAGACTAAACGTCACACCAAGAATGAGCGTAGACGAACTTTGTCCCTGGTCATTGTTTCCAGCTCATTCTCTCCCTTAAACAACATTTACTGCCCTTCTCCTTGTTTTCCCGAAAGAAGTTATTGAAGCCTCACTCATCTGGCTCTGCTTGGCATTTTCATATTTTGTATGGTTCCCATGGGCCTGTGCACGTGCATATACTTTTTTTCCTGTTTATCTGTCTGCTCACTAGACTTAGACATGAACTTTGATGGCAGGGACAGCTGGAACTTTTCTACACTTCTGCGCTTTCTCTAGACCTATGAAGTCAGATGGTTTCCTTTTGCTAAGTGGCTGCTCAGGGCCTCAGGTTGTAAAAGACTCACTGAGTGCGAAGCTGGCTCAGGAAGGAAGGTCAGAGGCCACGAGTACCACACTGCTGATAAATTGTCTTTTCAGGTTTGAGGTGGTTTGAGCTAATTTTCTCTCTCCTTGGCGAGGAAGGGACCTGATACACCACTTCATAAAGTGGCTGTGACGACTAAAAGAGAGGATGTGAAGGCTGCCGACGATGCAGGACTTGATGCAAGACCTAAGTCTGGGCCTGCGTGGGAGATGCATCGGCCAGGTCAGCCCTGGCCCCTCAGTGTTCTTGGAAGCATCTGAGGGCCACACCTCTCAAAGACTTCCCCATATAGAGCAAAAACTTGAAATCAAGCATTTTGCTCCTTTCCAAGGGGGTAGAGGTCTAAGGCTTGATCTCGGGGCTGGAGGGGACAAATGCTAAGTTAGGGCAGAATGGCCCTGGCCCAGCACCTCTCTTACCAGCCCTCCCTTCTACATGTCAGACGCCTCTCTGGCAAGAGAAGAAAACACTTCATTCCTCATAGACTGTGGCCCTCTGGTTCTCAGGGAAAGTCTGAAAGAGGTGTGGAGACAGATGTGATGGGGAAGCACTGGGCTGGGTCAGGAGACATGGACTCCATCCAGCCTTAGCTCAGCCGACCATGGGGCAATTCTGCAACATCTCCCTGCTCTGGCCCCTTTGGCGAGGCCTGCAGCTTCTGGGATGCCCTGAATACACTCAGTGACTTCAGGATCTCTTTTCAGGCACTTGTATTCTTCCTGCCCAGAATGTCCCTTGTGCTCATCCTCACATGAATGACCCTTGTTAGGTTCTTGGTCTCAGCCTCAGAAGTAGAGGTTATGAGGCATGATTCTGAAAGTACATTGTCTTGGAGCCAAATCCCAACACTACCGTCTGGATTGTGTCCCTTTCGGGTGGCCAGGACTGGGTTCCGGGATCACACTGAGGCCACGGCTCCTCTCTCAGTTGGTACTGGCCTGTACTTCAACTGTTCACTGACTACTTTCCCTGTGGACCGTGGCTCCCTGAGATTACCATTTGGGGCTCACACACTGACTCCCCCAGCCTGGATTTAGCATAGCCGCTGATCCACAGCACGCCTTTAAAAAAGGGTGGATAAGAGAAAAGGCCTGTCCGGAAGTGATTCAGACAAGCAGTCACCTTTGGGTTCACCCTTAACAACTTAAAGACTCAATCAACTGTAAAGAAATGTAAGCATCTTCAATCTTCTTACTAACATTTCATTAACTCAGCAAGAACAAATACACATCAGAGGAGACTAAACATCACACCAAGAGCGAGCGTACAGGAACTTTGTCCATCAGATTTTCTGATGTTTAACAACTAGAAAAAGTGCAGCTGAGTTGGGTGGTAAGAGAGGGAGCTTTTTGTTCAGAAGGTAATCAAGCAAAGGGCAAATGGAACTCTTCAGGGATGTTTGTGGTCAAAAGGATTTAGGCAATCTGCAAGCTGCCTGTCAATAAACAGCACAGTCTTACTCTAGGGACTTGGAGCTAAAAATGCAGAGACTGATAACTAATAACCCCAGCCCTGGCTGCCGCCTGAGCACATGCTGAGGCAGCAATCAGTGCTAACTGATTGCAGGTGGCTTCTCGTGGCTGGGCATGGGGAGTGACCCTGCAGACAACACGCACACAGGGCATGTGACTCAGCACGGGGCACAGGTCAGGGCGTGCGTGGATCCCGAAGGCTTATGGTGCACACAAGACTGGTCTCTTCTGGCTACTTTTAGATTAGGAGTGAAGTAGGAAAAGCCTTCCACACAATGTTTGGTACTCCAGGCTACTGATCATCCTCTGTTGTGTGCAATGAAATGCATTTATACCCACCCACCAACATATCCCACACATACACATACACACCACACATACATGCTATGTATCACACACACGCAGCACCCCCCCATACAGATGCCATATACACACACCCACCCACTCACATACAAATCGTGCACCCTGAGTCTCCTATTGCTTTCTGACCACCTTTTTGGTCTTTGTCTATGACTAAACTCTGATATTTGTCTTCCTCCTTGTGCCAAACCTTATGCATCTGATCATTTCTGAAATTTTTTTTTTGAAACCTTCAGAAACAGGAGGTTATACAAACGTGCAAAGGCAGCCACAGATAATGTAACTCCTGATTTCAAAAACCTATCTCTTCCCTGACTCCTTGTCTTGTAAATATGTGACATCTTCATTTGCCTTCAATTTTGCCTTCATTTAGGACAGAAATGACTGTAGGAACAGCTGGTTATCAGTGATATTTTTTCACTGGTTCCCTGGCCGTCTTTCTTTATAAGCATAAATGTTAATGAGTTATAATTAAGTTATGTTTCTTTATCAGCGTGGAAGTGCTGTGTGTTAAACCCTTCCCCACACTGCTATCTACTCCTCATCTGTATCTCTTTTTAATAACTACACTTCACTGACTGGCTGGATTGTAGCTTCCTTAAACATTTTCCCATTGTGGCCCTTGTAGGTGATATTTAAATTTTAGGTTAAAAATAACAAGGCAACAAAGATCTGAATGCCTAGAACTTTGCCTTCAGTTTGAATTGTCCTTTAACAAAAATTCCTAGATGTGCAATTACTGGGAGAAAGGATACAAATATCCTAAAAATGTAGCCTATAAACACTTTTATTTTCCCTGCATCAGCCCTTATGCAGTAAATGTTTGCTCCTCACTGAGATAGATGGTTGGATTGAGGGGCTTGGAGATCTACTGATCCCTGATATCCCTTGCCTCTAAAACAGTGATGCTAAAAGCCTACTAATTCTGCAATCGAGAAGCAGGCACCCGGGCATCATATGTTCATGTAGATTTCTGAATGACTAATGCCAGTGCTGGCATCAGGAGGGGATATACAAGGCAGTAAAGACACTCTGGATGGGTTCCTAGTGTTCGTCCTACTACCCCCATAAGCAGCAGGTCGACAGGCCAATGCTATTTTTTCTCTCCCTTTTCCACATGGAGTTGTTCCAACAAGAGCTACTTCAACTGTGGGCAAATGCACACAGATCTGCTTCAAACTGCCTGTGTGCAAATGGTTAGATGGGGCGGCGGACAACAGGCTGCCCTGAGGGAGGAGTGGGAGCCGGGAGGGGGCGCTGGCGCAGCTTTCACGTCGGCCAATGAGGCACACTCATCTCCTGCTGTGCTCAACTGGAAATGGGGAAATGGTTCCGCTGAGGTTTCCATTTCCCAACTCCCCAGAGAAGGTGGATAATAAATAAGTGACAATAACAGATTGCACACTGTCAGTGCCGGCACTTCTTTGCCCCCAGAGAATTGATTTTTAATATTGGTGCAGATGACACGTGGCGGGAGTTGTCGCTGACATGGGTGTTTTGTGGGTTTCAATAAGTCACAGCAGCCTGGAGCCTCCGGAATGGACCAGCTTGGTAGGTGCTGTTTGCTGATGGCTGCCAGGCCCTGGGAAGGGTCCTGGGATTCCGAATCAGGAGGTTGGACTGTGACTGACTACGGGACCTTGGTCATCAGTGTCACCAGTGTGCACCTCAGTTTCCCAAATTTAAAACACTGACATCTGTTCAAGCTGACGGCATTGTTGTAAAAGATTATGTGAAGAAATGGCTATGAAAAGCCCCATCAAATATAGCGGTTACTGTGACAGTAATAATGGAGCAGAAATGCAAGAGACTGACATGTTTGGAGCAGAATGTCCAGCATCTCTGTTCTCATGAGAATAGCCTTCAAAAGTTGATATTCAAAGGATCAATTCATAGTACTTTCCTTCGCAAATAAAATAAAGACAAGGTAGAAAGGCACAAAGATCAGGTGACGATCGGGCCTAGGCTAGGTACCTTCCTGCCTTAGCGAGCTATGAAGTGAGAAGAGAAAGAGCCAATGGCTATTTACTGTGTGTTCACATTGGTCAGTGCTAGGCTAAGACCTTTACGCACAGCACCTCATTTAATCTTTAGAAGACTCTGCACAGCAATTACTGGAATTATCTGATTTCATGGATGAAAAGACACACAACGAGGGAGGAATAGAGCTGTGTTTGGAGGACAGGTAACTCCATGGCCCTCTAGACTTTGGACAGAGCAAATCAGACTCAAGTTGGCTGCCCCGATTCAACTATAGAACAGCGCCAGGCAGTTGACAAGGAGGACAGGTGTGGAGGCTGTTTTCTAAGACAATGTAGAAATTGGGATTTTAGAGGAGGACTCTGAGTTATTTAAATATTGGCAGCTTACTAAATCATCTTTTTCTTTTGGTAAAACACACCTTGAGCTGGAAGAGACTCCGGTGACCTCTAGTGTGTGACCACACAGAGTCACCCCTCTGTAGCCAGAGGCCACACCTGTACAAGGCTGACTGCCAAAGCGAGGCTCAGTGCCACATAGAATGCCCCCTGCCGGTCGGCAGGTGTCATTACATGTCCACACTTTCACAAGGGAAGAACTGTTCACCTCACTTAAAGATGACCAAGGCTCCCCAACTGTTAGTGATGGGCTGCTCCCCAGGAGTGTGTGACTCTCAGGGGTACTCTCAGGACCTCTTTGTGCAAATAAGAGTGCTGGGTGGGAGACGAGGGGCTGGAGCAAAGGAGAGGAAGAAAGGGGGGTGCTCAGCATGCCGCCTGCTGCCACCCGGCACTGGGCAGCTCAGCGCCAGGGTCTGGATACTCACAGCACTCGGAGGGACCGCAGTCCGTTGAAGGCGTGGATGGGGATGCATCGCAGCCGGTTGTAGCTCAGGATCCTGTGGAAAGGGAGACAGGACACTGTTGGCTGGTCCTGTTCTTACTACTTGTAGTGCACAACTGACAAAGCAGAAAGCTTCTTGAGTTTCTCAGTTTTAATAAACTGACAAAAGCATCCTCGCAAGAGACGGAAGAGAAACTTCTACCATTGCAGGAAGATGGTGGACTTCCACTTTCCAGTTCCCACCATGCTTTCCCTGAACTTCTCCTGCTTACAACATGCAAAGCGAAGGTGAAATACATGGGTTTCTGCAGATGTACTTGTGTGGGGGAACCCTCCACCGGGGAAGAAAATTCACACATCCCATAAGCTATCTTACAGTCTTCTTCAGAAGTAATGTCCCAGTTTCTCCTAGGGTCTCTGTCTGTCTGGACAGTAACGTTCCAACCTGCTTCATTCTCCTTTGGATGACTAAGGTTGACCCTTCGTCTGGGCAACCAAAGGCCTGAGAGCCACCTCACTAGAGCAGAGAACCAAAGAGTGAGGACGGAGAGGACCACCCAGGAAAACAGTAAATATGGCTGTACTCACAGAGTAGAGAGGTGAGACATATTGCTGAAGGTGTAATTGGTCAGTACGCCAATGCTGTTGTTACTCAGGTCACTGGAAAAGTAAAACAAAAGGTCAAAGTCTCCTGAAGACTGCATTGAAGGAGGCCATTCCAACTAGCAGACATGAGTTCCACCCAGAAATTCATGCATCTGCCCATCTACCCACCCACTCTTTCATCCTCTCACCCATCTTCTATCTGCCAACCTACTCATTCACCCACTTAGTAATTCCCCCGTCCATCCATCCACTGATCCATCCATCAGTCCACTGACCTAGCTGTACAGCCCATCAACTTCCTTCCTCCTAAGGGGGAACCTGTGAGATGGAATAACTGAACCTCCAGCTTTTCCACGGAGATAAATACTCAGACAGTGGTAACGTCAGTCCATATCTGAAGCAGCCAGAGAGCTTTTAAATCCTCTGAGATCTGAGTTCTGGGCCTAGATATTTTGATGTAAATGGCCCAGGGTTGGCATTAGCCTCAGTGTTCAAAACAACTCCTCTTCCTCCTTGCTCTAGAGAGTCTTCTAACCAGCTACAATTATAGTCACTGTTATAGGACATAGTGGTTCCTAGCTGAGGGTACTCTGGTTCTTCCAGTGACATTAGGCAATGTCTGGAGACATTTTCGGTTGTCATTACTGGGAGAAGCACCACTGGTACTTAGGAAGGGTCCCAGACGCTGATAAACATTCCACAGTATCCACGCCAGCTCCACACATCCAAGAACTAGCTGGTGTCCAATGTCCATTGTGTCCTCATCTAGACATTGGTTTACTAGGAGTCCAGGCCAAACACAGGTGACTTTGCCCTTCACCCTGCAGCAGTGGGCCTGGTGCTTTCTCTTGTGGCCTGGCCCCCTTCCCTCCTCTGTAATCAAACATGGACATCTTTCAACTACCACCTATCCCCCCAAATTCTTCTGCTCCTGCCCTGGCTGCATTGTGCCAAGGCCATGGGCTACAGAGCTTCCTGAGCCTGGCCCATGCTCAGCAACCCTGCTTTTCATGAGGGGGTTTTCTGAGTCTTGAAAGACTTGGAAGTAGCGGCGTTTACCATCTGAAAGATTCTCAGTTTGTACCATCTACTTGAATGTTTCATATGGAATTAAAGGAGGAGAAAGAAGAAATGCCCGTTTTATGCTTTTGGCAAATATAAGAGTGGTCGCAGGTTCCAAAAAGCTGGAGGAGACAGAGGAGGTTCAAGAATGGAACCTGGACCCCGGAAGGTCAGAGGCACTGCCCCTCCCCAAGCTAAGCAGGAAGGTGGTTCTGACGGCCCACAGTGCCAGGCTCTGGCATTCTGCATCAGTAGGTTGTGGCCATCTGTTCTTCCTAGTTGCATTCCCCCCACTACACCCAGGGAGAGGAGTTAGGAAAGGCTGCCTCAGCCAGCAGCACTCTTCTCTCATCGCCTCCACATCCATTTCCTGAGTTACCCTAGGAGCCAAAAATAAATGTCCCACCCAACATCCGGGTCCTTACATAAGTGTCAGGTGTCGGAGGGCAGACAGCTCTCTGGGGACAGCTGTTAAGTGGTTTCCTTCCAGGTATCTGAAAGAGAGGTGCAGAGTGATACGTGGGAAAAAGACTGCACAGTCGGTCCCTTTCTCAGATGAGCCTCCCTGGCCTTACGGGATAGTTTGACTTCCTTTTCTACTCTCTTATATAGCTTTTTTCATTTGCCTCTTCAAAGCACATACTACATTTGTCACTTAATATTTGTGTGATTATTCCACTAATGAAGTTTGCCTCCCTGGGCCGATAAGTTTCACGATGCAGAGCTCTTGTCGAAAATTACCCACTCCTTGATCCCCATAAGGCTCACATACTTATTTAATGATCCACTTATGCTTAGCCATCACACTACCCTTGTATGGCACAGATTTAGTTTTCAGAAAGCATTTCAAAGATGATGGAAAATGTGCCCAAGTTCACACAGCAAGCAAGTAGTCGAGCTAGGACTTGAATCTAGGTCTCTCTAACTGTATTTTCACCACAATTTTTTTGCAGTCTCTCTTTGGCTCCTGGAGGGCCATAGAAGAATGATCCAAAACTTGTCTTAGAACTTTAATCCAATATTGAGCACCTCCAATGTGCGTTTGGAAACAGAAAAGAAAGCCAGGCATGATAGCACATGCCTGTAATCCTGGCACTTCTAAGGCTGAGGCAGGAAGATCGCTCTAACTTCATGGCCAACCTGTGCTGCACAGGGAGTTCCAGACCAGCCTGAGTTACACAGTGAGACCCTGTTACCTAGAACACTCCCTGCAGGAAGATCATATGGCTGAAGGGGACAGGGCATCAGAGCAAAGATGTGCTCAACAGATGAGGACTGTCTTGGGCAGAGAAAGGCTTAGCTTGGAATCTGGGGTTCTGCACTCTGGAGGATAAGGCAGAAAACTCAAGTGTGGTTTAAGATTAGCAAAGGAGGTTTTGGTGAAATTACATAGTTATGAAATATAAAGGCTGTTACTACCTGTCAAGATTGTGATTACTGGGGGCCGGGGATTTAGCTCATTGGTTCCGATGCCTGTCTTGCAAGTGCAAGGGCCTGGGTTCGATGCCCCATAACCACATACAGTACTGAGTATGGAGACTCACGCCCAGCAGCAATCAGTACCACATACCACAGTGCCGGGTGTGGTGGCTCATGCCTGTCATCCCAGCATTTGGGAAGCAGAGGCAGGAGGATTGCTGTGATGTGAGTTTGAGGCTGAGCTCAGGGCCAGCCTGAACTACAAAGCGAGACCCTGTCTCAAAAAAAAAAAAGATTGTGACTATTGGGCTAGGGATCCCTGGTACCATACACCACAATGCTGGAAGTGATGGTTCACCCCTGTAATCCCAGCATTCAAATGACAGAGGCAGGAAGGTTGCTGTGAATACAAGGCTAGCCTAGGTTATACAGTGAATTCAGGGCCAGCCTGAACTATAAAGCAAGATCTTGTCTCAAAAAAACTGAAAAAAAAAAAAATTAAAATAAACGATTGACTATCCTCTGGGGACACAGGCCAGTTTGTTTATACCTACTCTTGCTATAAAGCCCTTTCCCAAGCTTCCTGTTGTGCTCAGAACAAAACTGACCAGACGTTCACAGTTACAGTCACACTCAGCATTTGCTCCATCCAGACAATGCCTGCCTTCAGCCTCAGCGCGGATGCTGGGTCTATCTTACATTAGTTCAAGCTTTACATACATGCAAATCACCTGTCACCCTGATAAAAAAAGCAGATTCTGATCCAGTAGCTCTGGGGTAAGTTGGAGAATCTATACTTCTGACAGGCGTGGGGGTGGGAATCGCTGGCCTGCAGACCACACCGAGTAACAACGTGTGCACACACTGCCTGGTGCCTTCTGTCCACCATGCAAAATGACCGAAGGGGGAAGAAATGAGTTAAGACAGGATATGGCCAAGTTTATCAGTGACTGAACCAGGTTTAGCTTTATAATTGCGACTTTTTGTGGCCAGCCCCTAGGGATCCTCGTGGTATAGAACATCAGGTAGGACCTGATAAGGTTGCCATGGGATACTGGGTTAATGTCCTTTTGGTCCTTGCTACTTTTATGTACCTATTATATGCCAAGAGTAATGACAGATGCTGGGAAAGCAGATCAAGTTGTCCTCAGGGAACTTTTTCAGCAGGCCCAATATTCAGTGGTATTTAGATAGTGCCCTCAGGCAGAGAGCTAAGAGAAGTCCATTTGTTCATGCATTTATTTATTCAAGCATAAGTATTTATTAACAACTGTGCTTCGAGGTACTGAATGTACTAAGACAGCAGCAATGCCTGCTGCTTTTGCATGATCAAAAATCTAATGGCAGGCCTGGGATTTAGCTCAATGGTAACTGCGCCTGCCTTGCAAGCGCAAGGTCCTGAGTTCAGTCCCTAGAAACTATATACCACAGTGCCAGATGTGATAACTCACGCTAACTAGCAATCAGTACAACATACCACAATGCTAGGCATGGTGGTTCTTGCCTATAATCCCAGCATTGGGGAGGCAGAGGCAGGAGGACTGCTGAGTTCAGGATCAGCCTAACTACAAAGTGAGACCCTGTTTCAAAAAAAACTAAAAAAAAAAAAATCTAACGGCATCTGGGCATTGTGGTGCATGCTTGTAATCCAGCCTACTCAGGAGGCTGAGAAAGGAGGATCCCAAATTTGAGGCCAGCCTGGGTGACATTATAGGATCCTTTCTCAAAAACAGAAAATGCATATATACAGAGAAATGTGAATTGCAAATTACACTCTGAGCTTCAGAGGGAAGGGGTGGAGCACTGTGTTGGAGACAGCCCAGGGCACTCAGTGCAGAAAGCAGCAGCTGCGGCGGAGACCTGAGGTGAGAGACAGCAGATGGGGGAGGGGGAGGCAGCCCACGGGCAGCTTGTGATGGGCCCCAAGTCTGAGCATCAAGGAAGGGAAAGAAGGTGTGGAAGCTGGAATGTCATGGGCCAGGGAGGATGACCGGAAAGAGGGCGGCTTTTTCCCTTGGGTGGGTAAGTTTCCAAGGTCTGCTGAGGTTGAAGGGCTCTAGCCTACACACTCATAGGACGTAAGAAAACAGAATTAAAGGCTTAAACCTTGTGTGTCTTTGTTGTGTTATTTGTAGAAGGAACGTAAGAAGCACAGATGAAGGTGCCCGTGGGTTAGGCTTGCTGCACCCCATAAAGTAAGAAACTTTTAAACGATTTTTTAAATTATATTTTTAAGAGTAGGAAAGGTTTACTAGGGAATAGGAATAGCTCCTGAGGAACAGGAGGGGTTCCAAAAGTGGGTTGTCAGCGAGTGCCTGGTCAGGGGTAATTTATACAACGAAGTCAAAAATGTGACTATAACACAGGTCAAATTATAATCAGTCAGTAAGCTCACAAGTAGAGCCACTTAACTCCCCATCAACACATTAGGGAAGTGTAGCACATAGCGAGGGTGTACGGCCAGCCGAAGTCATTAACCTCAGCTTATCAGTGACTTCTAGGACAGGAACATTCTGTGAAGGGACAGGCCCAGATGTTCTGGTCACCAAGAGTGTCTAATGTGTATCTAGACTTCATGGGCTGGGTGACACCAATTACAGTTCTGCTTAAGGTATATAACTTTACCTCCCGGACGACACAGGATAAGGACAAGACCAGAACTCAACCAAACTCACCAGTGTTCTCTGAGGTTTAGGCCCCAGGCTTTGGGATACACAGGGTCTGTTATCTCAACTAATCCTCCAGAGCTGGGGTGAAGGGCATTTTGCTAAGGTTCAGAGAAGTAAATATTCAGTGTGGGAACAGGATTTGAATACATTTGTTGGATTTTGGAGCATCAGAAGTCAACTCGATGCAGTTTCATCTCTGCACTTTGGATATGTATTGTGAACTTCCATCAGTGTGGTTTTGAGATTATACACAGCTGTCCCACGGAGGGTGGTTATGGGACCCTCCCCCCACCAAAATTTAAGGATGCTCAAGTCCCATCTATACAACTGCATCATATTTGCATATAATGTACATGTATCTTCCTGTATTCTCTTAAATCTTCTCTAGATGGTTAGTAATGCTCAATTAATGTAAATGCTACGTGAGCAGTTGTTTCACTGAATTGTTTAGAAAAAAAAGACAAAATATCTGTACCTGATCATTACAGATATAATTTCTTTTCCACGTATTTTCAGCCTACAGCTGGTTCAATCTGAAGATGCAGAACCCTTGGGTACACTGGGGGCTGACTATATTCTACTACAGGATATATCTTTATCTCTGAACCCTGCTAGGTAATACATTCCAGGAAGACTGAGATTTTTGCCAGTATTGTATTGCTGTATCCCCACTGCAGCATATAGTGTTCAGCTCATAATAGGGACTCAGTTCTTCTTCTTCTTTTTTTTTTTTTAAGGTTTTTTGAGACAGGGTCTCGCTTTGTGGTTCAGGCTGGCCCTGAGCTCAGCCTCAAACTCACATCACAATCCTCCTGCCTCTGCCTCCCGAGTGCTGGGATTACAGGCGTGAGCCACCACGCCCGGCACTGGTATGTAGTACTGGTTGCCGCTGGGGTGAGTCTCCACATCCAGTATTGTTATGTGGTTACCGAGGATTGAACCCGGGTCCTTGCGCTTGCAAGACAGGCGCTGGAACCACTGAGCTATATCCCCGGCCCTGTTCTTTTTTTTAAGTTTTTCGGGACGGTCTTACTTTGTAGTTCAGGCTGGTCCTGAACTCAGCCTCAAACTCAGCAATTCTCCTGCCTCTGCTTCCTGAGTATTGGGATTACAGATGTGAGCCACCATATCTTCCCAGCGCTGTGGTATGTGGTGCTGATTGCTGGTGGATATGAGTCTCCATGTCTGGCATTGTTATATGTGGTTACCGGGGATCAAACCCAGGCCCTTGCACTTGCAAGACAGGCACTGAAACCACTGAGCCAAATCCCCGGCCCCGCTCAGCTGTTTCTTGAATGAGCGAGCAGATGCCTGAAAGGGTTGCTCACAGGACTCTGGATTACAAAAAGAAAACCAAAAGCCCCCAGTGGTCTCGAAGATTGTGCCCAGCCTCGGTTACACCTTATGCTGGGCCGTACTCTGCACATGCTGGGATTGGCTGACAGTTGAGTGACAACATATATGACCCTGAAATTCGTGGATGCTGACAGTGTCCTTACTGAGACAGGGAGTCAGGGCCCTGGAGGATGCTGGGGCCCACAGAGCCAGCTGTGGCCTGCAGCTGGACTCCAATCTGCACTATGACAATGGAGCCTCTATCTTTGCTCTAAAGCCCTCATCCCTTATTAGAAAACGGCCACCCAACCCTTCTCCAAATCTGACAAGACCTCTGTGGTCAATATTTGATAGTCAGGGTTCTCCAGAGAAACAAAACGAAATGGTATGTGTGTGTGTGTGTGTGTGTGTGTACGTGCATGCGTGTGCGTGAACACATGCATGTGCATGTATAAATAAAAATTTAGGAGAACATAGTTTTGGATTTGGTTCTAGAACTAGGCTCCAATAGACCAGACTAAAAATCAAAACAGGATGATCCATGCTAAAATATCTCACCAACGAAGCAAGACTAAGCTTGTTCAGCTGACCATCCAAGACACCAGGAAAAACGAAGACTGAAATTTCCTAAGCAGACTAGTTTTAGTCAGTATACGAAAAAGTGACCTGAAGGAAGTCAGTATTAGCCGATCAGATCCTCTATTGTTCTGTCTCCCTGTCTGGGCCTTACGAGGAAAGTCACTTTGAAGTGACCAATCCTTTATCTTTGTCGTTCCTGCTTTTTTCAGCCCTTCTCTGTCTGGGAAACCAAGTTTTTCTGTCCAGCCTATCGAATCACTAACTCTATTTTATGAAATGAAGTGTTTCCAGGACAGAATCACAAATTAAAGCCAATCAAGACCATTAACGTAAATTTGTGTCCTTTTTGTCCTTTTCTGTTGTGTGTGTAATCAGAACTTACATTAAGGAATGGGCTAATGCGACCAAGGAGCTGGCAAGTCTGAGATTTATAGGCCAAGCCAGTGGTGGACTGGTAACTTAAGCAGGATTTCTATAATTCTCAAAAATATTAGGACAGAATTCTTTTTTTCTCTGGGAAAACTTAGTCCCTCCTGCTCACCTTCTTAAAATCCTCGACCAATTAGAAGAAGGGCACTTCCACATTAGGAACTGTAATCGGTTACTTAACAAACTTGACTGACTGTAGGTATTAACTACATCTATAAATACATTCACAGCAACATCTAAACTTGACTGGGTACCACAACCTTGTGGAAGTGCCATATCTGGGATAAAACTTTCCCTTTACCACTGGTTTGAGCTCCATTGGCCCTGCCCTTCCTCAGAGCCCTTTGCAAGGAAGGGCCTCAGACCTTTCCCTACACTGGTTCATTTCCTCCCTCCTCGCTTACTTAATTCCTACAATGCCCAGGTCTCAGTTCCAGCAGCCATCTTCTCTCCCTCATAGCAGTCTCCACATTCACAGGTGACGTTACGGGCCCTCACACTTTGTGTGTACATTTCTTCACAGCAAATGCACGGCGACATCTTTGGTGCGGCCCTGTGCCTCACCAGCACAGCAGCGTCTGTTGCTCACCACGCTTTCCCGCTTTCCCATACACTGCCCGGCCACACTAGAAGCTCCACCAACAGCATCCGGGTGGTGAAACCCTAGAGCCCCAGGGCGAGGCTGCCCTGGCGCCGCAAAGCCGAGCGGGAGCCGCTTTCAGCACACAGTGTCCCCCGTGACCTGGCATGGCAGCTTGGAAGACGGAGAATCAAAAGGTTCCACTTTCAGAAGTCCGATGCAGCGATGAGGGAAAGCTCCCTTTGTAGGAAGAAACCCTTGATGAAAACTGTGAACTCCAAAGTTGCCTGTAGCTAAGACGGAGGCCCGGAGGGACCATTTCAGAAGAGCGCCCTCTGCCCCGCAGGCTTAGAACTGCCGGGCACTTCTAGGGGCTCAGCCTTTGCACTGACCAGCATGTTAATGCTCCGCTTCAGGCCCCGCGCAGGCACCGGAGCGTACATCTCCCTCGCAAAAATCCCACCCAGCTGCCCGAATGGATGTTCTCACCCCCCGCTTTTGTCTCTGCAGAACTAACTGACACCCACCAAGAATACTAGCGCCAGCTGAATGGTGAGGGATGCAGAGAGCGGCTGCTTTCGTGGTGGTGTAGAGCCTCCTGAGGCCGGGATTTGTACTCAGGGCCTGGGGTGACCTGAACCGGCTCAGGGGTCGCGGAAGGGAAGCTCGCAGTCTGGCCATGTCACCGCTGCGTCATCTAGGGCAAGGGACTGAACCTCTGAGCTTGCACTTAGTTGTACAATGAGGATCGTAAGGCTCACTGCCTTGGTGTGATGACGAGAACTCGGTGAGCGTCTCTGGGGCCAGATCTTGATAATTGTGAATCTAGGTACATGAAAACACACATACATCGACTTCCGGTCGTGCAAGTGCTCATCAAAAGAATTGACCCCTGGACATCCGTTCCCTATTCACCACCCAGAAATGTTTCTAAAATGAGAATTGGATCACGTCGCTTTCCTGCTTAAGAGTCTTCCCGGGCTTCTCCATTTCCCTGGGGACGCGTCGCTGTCACCTGGCCTGTGGAAGTCACTTACATGTTCCTTCTCCGGTTTCTAGCACACACCACACTCTTCCTTATTTCCACTGCTGCAGCTCCTGACTTTGGCTTCTACCATATAACATTATCCACCTTGAGGGGCTTCTAAAAACGTGTACTAGTTGTTTCTCCTCTTTATTTGCCCGGGGAATTCCTACTTAGTTCCTTATTGAAATGGGTCATTTACTGGTTAGTTTTCACATTATCTTTTCTCCCCATTCTACGTTTCTGAGAGTGGGATGTCAGTGCTGAATTAGCTGCTGTACCAGCGGGTCCCCTGACAGTGTCTGGCACAGTCAACTCCATGAATACCTGAACAAGCGAAAGGAGCTTTCTTAGCATTCAGCCCGTTCTCAGCCCACCCACCGTTTCCATGATGCCCAACAGTGCTGAGAAGTGGATGCCATCTGCTGAGGTCTCAGCTGGGCCATGGCCTGCGCCTAGACCCCTAAGCTGTGTTCAGAGCCAGCCCCCTCTCAAAGATGGGATCAACGGCCACTGGCTAGCTGGAAGCACATTTCTGTCTCTGTCCCTAGGCCAGAGACAAGCAAGCCAGCAGCCGGTGTGGGACAGCGGCTCGACTCCGTGCTCTGGGAAATGTGCTTGGCATGGAGGCAGTTGGCACGGCCGGCAGAGGCCAGCTGTCAGCACAGACCAGGCCAAAACACTGATAGGTACCCATGTGGCAGGGGTCCTGGCTCTGCCCTCTCCCTACGTAACTACAGATGGCAGATTCTGAGAGGACTCATGGCTGCCCACTGCAAATCCCTTACCAAGCCAGGCTCCTGGGCAGGGCTCCAGGGACTTGGGTCTCTGCCACCGGGAGGCTATGGTTTACCGATGCAGTGGCAGCAGACCCTGGCTTGAATCGAAAATATTTTAAAATTAAAAATAATACTCAACCTTCCTAGCCTCAGTTAGATTTCAAGTGGGATGAATGCAACTTGCCTTGGAAAGTTGTTGGCTGGATTAAATGAGGATGTCTATAAAAATAATCCCACACAGCACCAGGCACACGGTGAATGTGCCATCACCAATAGCAGCGTGGCTTCACTGCGCACAGCGTGCTTTCTTACAGGCAGCGTGAGTGAAACTTCTGTGTCCTCTCCCTACCTGGAGCCCCTATTGTGGACGCCACCGCTCAGTGTTCATCACGAACTGAGTTGTTCTGCCCTTGTCCACCCTATAGTTAAACTACAGATGAGGACTGAAAGCATAGAGCTGCTTCCTGGACCCCAGACTCCCATCTCTAGGCCGCTGGAACTGACAGAACATCCTGGTCCTCGTCGCCGGCCCTGCGCCCTCTCACAGATGGGGCTCTCAGCCCTGCGCCGGCCTCTAGCCTCCCACTCAAGTCCAGCCTGTCTCAGCTCCTCCTGCACATGTACACAAGTCCTGACCTCTGGTCTATGGGCCAGGGAGAAGTCACTCACCCCTTTTCCTGTCTTTGGGACTACAAATCCATGACCATGATCCCCAGACTAAAATTAAAACCCAAACTTCCTGGAATTTAACCAGGCTATGGAGGACATGGCTCCCCAGCATTAGATTCAGAGTCTCTTCTGTAGCGGTAAAAAGATGTGGGCTTGAAGGGCTTGCATCCAGGACCAGAACACCCGGTGTTGGTAACAATTCCTACACATGGAAGCAGCTTCTAGGTAAGCCTGATTTCTAAAATGGTATTTACACAGCAATAATTGTACTTTCTAAGGGTCATGAGGTCCTACTTTTGGCAGGGAAGTGTATTTATGGCAGAGACTTAAAAGACTGAGATGTCCTATCTCTTTTCTGTCCCAATTTTAAGATGATCTTGTAGGCTTCCCTTGACAATCTTGCCAGTTAATAATGACTAGCATGGTTCTCAGTGTCATCCACAGACCGCTGTGAGTCTCTGAGACACTTTCAGGGGTGTTATGAGGCCAAAAACAACTGTTTTTTGTTTGTTTTTGAGACAGGGTCTCACTTGGTAGTTCAGGGTGACCCTGAACTTACTATGTAGCCCAAGCAAGCCTTCAACTCACAGCAATCCTCCTGCTTCTGCCTCCTGAGTGCTGGGATTACAGGTATGAGCCACCACTCCCAGCATTGTGGTATGTGGTTCAGATTGCTGGTGGGCGTGAGTCACCACATTTGGCATTGTTGTATGTGGTTACTGGGGATGGAACCTGAGCCCTTGCATTTGCAAAGCAGGCGCCAGAACCACTGAGCTAAATCCCAAGCCCTGAGCACATATTTCTTTTTTTCTTTTTCTTTTTTTGAGACAGGGTCTCGCTTTGTAGTTCAGGCTGGCCCCGAGCTCAGCCTCAAACTCACATCACAGCAATCTTCCTGCCTCTGCCTCCCAAGTGCTGGGATGACAGGTGTGAACCACCACTCCCGGCACTGTGGTACGTGGTACTGATTGCTGCTGGGTGTGAGTCTCCACACCCATTATGGTATATGGCTGCCGAGGATCGAACCTGGGCCCTTCCGCTTGCAAAACAGGCTCCGGAACCACTGAGCTAAATCCCAGGCCCCACATATTTCTTTAATGTGGGTAATGAAACAGGGTATGTGCCCACCACATTTCTGCCTGTACATGGCTGTCATGAGACAAAGCATCTATGTCATTATGTCACTCCTTGAACTAGCTGGTTGTTAATTTCTTCATGAAACACAATTGTATATATATATATATATATATATATATATATTTTTTTTTTTTTTAAAGAATGACTGGCAAACCGGTTATTCAGACAGGGATATTTAGCTTCTTGAAAGCAAACAAAGTGAGCGTGTCACTTTAAGGCAAACCAATGATGATTTGCTGCCAGTGGTAAAATTTGAGCTCCCAAGTGAAAACGAAAACTTTAGAAAACTTGTAACTGCCGCATTGAGCCTGCTAACTTCCCTTAAACTTGCAATTGGTGGTAATATCAATGGACATGATATTATGTTATATTTGGTAACATCAATGGACATATTATGTTATATTCAGTAACATCAATGAACATATTGTCATATTTGGTAACATCAATGAACATGATACTATGTTATATTGTACAATGCAATGGAAAATCTTTATAACTTGGTGAGCCACTATTTCCCAAATTACCAGTGGGTGATGTTATAAGATCATGCATGGGTGGAGGAAAGGTCTACCCAAAGGTCAAGACAGGCCACTGGGTCTTGAGATAAGAGAGGAGGTGAAGTCCACTGTGATGGGTACAAGTTCTGTCCGACAAGCCTTTCAGAACCTACCACTGGTCACACTGAGTTATAGCATCAAAGGAAATTATGCATAATTATCTGAATGGGCTCTTAAAACATTGTCCACTTTTCCAACCGTACACCTATGTAAAGGTACATTTTCTCCCCCTGCTTTCCCCTAAACAGCACACCACAAGGGGACGCAGGTAAAGCAGACAGGAAGAGCCGACTGTCATCCATGAATCCAGGCAGGATGGAGATCCACAGCAGGACAGCCCCACTGTTCTTAATTAAATTGTTTTTGCTGTGTTTGTCATAGAAATATGCTTCTTATATAAATATGTAATGGGTATAAAATTATTTTTAAATGGAATAAAGATGCATATTTAAAAACATCTCGGCATTAATTCCTCATGTGGTTAACACCAATAGATAGAACTCACACAGACACAATTCTTGGAGTCACGGGTGCTTTCAAAAAGCATAAAAAGTTCTAAGACCCAGAAATTTCAAAACTTTGGGTGTAATGGGTAAGAGCGGAGGAGGTCACCCGGCAAACCATTTCCTAATCCTGACTGGCCTGCTGACCAGCAGTGGGATCCGGGGAAGGTGATTTTTACTTCCTTCCAAGATGGCGGCCTTCCTCAGAGCCTTGGGAGCCCAGCCTGGTGGAGAAAAGTGCTACCACTTCCCAGGCACACTCTCAGGTCTCTCGGCACAGAGGCTCACTTCATAATCATGTCCAATTACCTTTGTTATCTCAGTCCTCGCATCATGAGTTTTGTAGAGGGCAACCGTGAGCTTGTCTGCATGGCATTTTTTTTTTTTTTTTGCACGTGTTATTTGACACTTACTTGGCCAAAAAGGGTGGGTGCTCCTAGGTCAGGTTTGCAGCTCCCATCCCAAGGTACTGCTCAAGCCAAGGAAAGCGTGTGCCTTATTTTCTCATTTGCATTGTCAAGGGCAAAGCCACGGCTGACATGCCTTTGTAGTGACCGTCAGGCCTCTGTCCTTCCCTACAGCTGCCAGTGTGCAGATTGCAGTCTCTCAGAGCATCCAGAAACGCCAGGAGCTGCCACCACACCAAGGATCTACTGCTCTGGTCCTACCCCAGGACTTGGCAGTGCTGCTGGAAGCGGCCTGCATCACAGCTGTGGCCTATGTCTGTGCACACAGGCAAAGTCTGTGCACTGATCCTCCTGCTTCAGCCTCCCAGGGTACTAGGATTCCCAACACATGCCACCACACCTGGCTCTTTGTACCACTTTTTATGATTGTCACATCATACATGCTTCTAACCTGCTGAAACCAATGTCCACCTTCCCCAGTCAACGGCATGTCCCAGGAATCAGGTGTAACCAGGGGTCACTTGGTTTGTTCCCACTGTACTTCTAGTATTAGCAGAGGACCCGCACGCGAGACACCTAATCCATACATGCTGAGTGAAGAATGAACAAGACCCGAGTGTGCCCAAGTGTGAACGTGGGCCGCCGTGGTGTGCAGGTGTGTGCTGTTCACGTGGCCCCAGTGGCATCCCAGACAGACTGCACCCTGACTGCAGGGCGGGGCCTTGCCTGCCTGCGGGGAGCTTCTAGGGGACACAGTACAGTTTTCTTTGCAATATTTAGAGCCCTTCGCACAGAGAATGGCAGCTTGTCATTGAGCAGGGAGCCTATATTGTAGGAAGGCCTGAGGAACAACGGTCAGGAGTGTGGGATAAGAAGGCTCCTGCTGTGGGAACACAGAGGACTTGGCTCTAGGAGCTCATCTGTACAGTGGGGTCACACACTCAGCAGGGTTGTCTGAAGCTGAAACACAAGGGTTCTAGTTAATGTGTGCTGCTGGCCGCGGAGTGGCCAGGTGATGCACTCGTGTTTAACCTGCAGTTTCCTGGACAGAGATACATAAGTAGTCAGGGACTCCAGGCAGGTGGAGTGCAGAGCAGAGGCCTAGGGAGGATGAGGAACACGACACAAAGACTTTCTGTTTGTATTTTTGGGGTTTCTTTACGGAGAGAAGGGTCAGATACTCCTGCTCTGACAGGATGGGCTCTGGGGCAAACTGGACTTCCTATTCCCTGTCATAGTCAATGCCCGTATCTTAGGGAACCATCCCACCAGCTAGGGCCACTGCAGGTACAGTGTGAGGGGCCTGCAGGGTGCTCCGAGGGGCACTCACAGCTCGGTCGTGTCCTTGGGCACACCCTTTGGGAGAGCACGGAGGCCTCTGTTGCTGCACCTCACCACGGTGTCCACGCAGGTGCACTGCTCCGGGCAGCGCGGACTCAGCTGACAGCTGCTTTCGTCGTTGCCTGTGGAGAACCCAGAGAGGGTGAGTGTGTCAGAGAAAAGCCCCCGGGGGAGCAGGTGAGTCAGGCTGGGGCCTGGCCCTGAGCCAGAGTCAGGGCAATGTGGGCCTCGTCTATGGCGGCGTTACCGAAAGGGCTGCCTATCTTGCACTGCACTGACTACAAAATGGCAACTGTCAAGATGGCTGAGATTTGACTAACCAAAGGCTGAAGGGGTAGTTAGGAGTAGTTAGGGGTAGAGGGCAGAGTCCTCTTTTTCTGCCTCTTTCTCTCTTCCTATCGCTACACTGTCCTTCCTGGGTGGTTTCTCCCACCCCCATTATATGTTAACCTCAGTTTATCTGCAAAGGAGTTCATCTGTCCCCAGATGACCTCAAACTGATCAAGTCAGGGACTGTGCTGGGTGGGTTCATTCACACAAAAAGGCCTCTGGGGCGCAGAGACCCCAAGCCTCTGCTCTTCCTGAGTTCATATCCCCCTGCCAGGGACAGACCTTTTCTTGGAATCTGTTTCTCACACTCCAAGCCTCACTGTAACACGGACGGGAAGACTGAGGCCTAGGGCTCCCGGGTACGGTCATACAGTGATGTTCAGCACATGGCAGCTGCCTCTAAGTGGCTCCCGTCCCGCTTTGGACATGGTACATCAGCACGTTAAATGCAACAGTGCTATCACGGACGGCAGTGTCTTTGCGTCCTACAATGTCTTGTTTTAATGAACTCAGCACATTAGGGCAGGTTTCTGACTGGTGAAAGGGAGGCAGTCTCCGAAAGGGCCTGTTTTCCTGGTTGCATGAAGGAGCCAGGCTGGCCAGCGGCAAACCACTCCCCACCCCAGGTGGCGCCTCCTCACCTTCCCACATACCACCACCCCTGCCATCCACTACTCACCGTCGCAGGTGAAGTCCTGGCTGGCCACATCCTGGATGGGGATCTCCTTCAGGAAGAAGGGCTTCTGGCACCGGGGGTTCCCGCTGACGACGCGCCGCTTCCGCAGCCACTTGCCAAGCCAGGCCAGGTGGCAGTTGCAGTTGAAGGGGTTGGACAGCAGATTTCTGGGGAGCAAAGGGCCTCGCTGAGCGGCAGCCTCTCCCATGCCTGTGGAGCCCCCAGCTTCAGTGCTCCATGGGGCATGGAGGAGGTGAGAAAAAAAACTGCAAGCTCCTCTTAAACTCGGGCAAGGTCTCCACTAGTGGACATGGCTCAGTCTCACTGAGTGCCAGCTGTGGGAGCCACACGCTGGCAGAATACGGTTTTCCGCGGTCGCCTGCTGCAGCTCTTGGCTCCAACACCTCAGCCCCGCGGCCCCCCTGAGTTGCTGCCCACAGCGGGCAGTCCGGCCTGTGCCATCTTCACCTCACCCTTCACGTTCTCCATCGGAGCAACACGGCCACACAGATGGACGGATGAGGGACGGAGGCCGCCGTCACCACGAGTGTGTGCTGCAGCCCTGGGACCAGGCTAAACGCTTCCTGCACCGTCACCACAGTCATACTTGTCACTACCACCCCGAGGGGAGGGCACCCGGCTCTAGCTTCACAGATGTGGGGAGCAATGCTCAGGGACTGTGTCAAGGGCACAGAGCCCTCAAGGGGCTGTCCTGCCACAGGGATTCGAGAGCTTGGGGTCAGGGTTCCTGGGCACAAGTCCTGCCTTGCCCCTCGGCCTGTGGAAGCTGCTCAAGTCCTTGCCTGTCAGAGTGGCTCCCTCCCTCTCTGCGCCTCTGCCTCCGGGCATCTGAAGTGCTACAGCATAAGGAGAGCGGGGCCAGAGGCCTGGGGGACATGGGGTGAAGAAGCGGCCCTGGGCACACGGATGGAGGGGTTGGAGGGCCAGGGGGACAGGTGCTGCCGCAGCTGGGGGCGTAAAGAAGACTTGGGAAACTAGGGAACTGAGCTAGAGGGAGAAAGGGCAGAAAGGTCCTAGGGCCCGGAGCATGAGGGCCTAAGGTCATTCTACAGCCCGGGGCTGTGTTCCTCATGTGATGGGTGTCCAGGGAAACGAAGAGCGGTAGCAACTGGCCTTTTAGTCTCCCAAGGGGCTTTGCCTGGAAGGGAAGCGATGGGGCCATTGGCCGCAACTGAGAAAAGCCCCACGGAAATGCGAGTGAGTGTAAAAACGAGCGTGTGCTGAGCAGTCTACACCATGAGCCCTCACTGCGCGCCTCACAGAGCTGGACAGGCTAATCTGCCCAAGGCTCTCTGGAGGGGGCCCTGCGAGGGAGGACTGATGGAGAAAGAAACCAAGCAGCTGCTCTAAGGTCACGCAGCGAATGAGAGGAGGAGCCAGAGCGTGAGTGAACATGGCGAACTCCCCGGGGAGGAGCGCACGCCTGGCCGGCCAGAAAGCCGCACTCCAACTCTGACTGCGATGCACTTGGAAGTGGTCAGTGATATCTTTTTACAGTCCCTCTCTGGTCACATCGCTGATCTACTCTGAGGTGCCAGTATTCTTACTATTCTTGGGTGGAGAGTCAAATGGCCCACAGGAGCCTTGCAGCCCGGCCCTGGCCTCCTCTCCAATCTTACCCTTTCACATTCACAACTCTACTGGGCTTTGCTCAGCCCCATGAATTCACTCTGCTCCGACCAGCCTCAGGGCCTTTGCACATGCTCTCTCTGCAGAGAGAGTTCCATTTCCCACTGTCTTCAGCAACTAACCCGAGAAAAGTTTCTAGACAAGCTGTGGTTGGCCGTTTGTCTCACTGAGGACTTTACTTCTGCAGCACTTTGTTTCTCTGACTCCGGGAAGAAGGGGCTGGACCCGTCTGTTCTCAGGACATACCTGCCCGACACACAGAGGAAGCCTAAGAAATGTTCACTCAAGAAATAGCTGGATAGACAACTTTGGTCAAAGATAGCAGGGGTCTGGAGGGGGTGGCTGGAGAGACGTGTGGAGGGGGAGCCCCGAGGAGTGGGTCATGGTGCACTTACATGGTGGACAGCGAGACCAGCGTGGTGAAGGCTCCCGGGGCGATGGTGGTGATCCGGTTGTCGTAGAGGGAAAGCAGCCTCACGGAGCTCAGGCCAGCGAAGGTGTCATTGTTCACACAGCTGATCATGTTGCTCCTCAGCATTCTGCAGGGGGTGGGGCCGGCGTGAGGGAGCAGAGGCCGTTTAGGTGGTGTTTGTGAACCACGTGTGGCATGCGTATGGCCTGCTGCTTGGCTCACCCGCCATGCCCCTCAGCTTTGTCCTGTGACGAGAGAGGCCGAGAGCCCCACCGCAGCCATGTATGCAGGTGTGTGTGTGTGTGTGTGTGTGTGCATGAGTGTGTGCATGCTGTGGAAGCGCAAGTCATGTATGTGTGCACACTCGTGTATCCTGTGGCCATCAGGGTGCTGTGTGTTTCTAGAAGGACAAAGGAGGACCCAGAAGTGGCCGTGGTTGGGGACTGTGTGTGAGGCGTCTGTGTAGATGAGCCTGCTGTGTTGTGTTTAAGTGCGTGGGAATGTGTCTGTGTGTCTGTCCTTTTCAGGACTGTGGATCTGTCTGTCTTGTGGGAGGATGTGTGTGCGCCTCCTGCTGGTAGGAACATATACAGTGATTCTGAGAGGCATGAGTGCTGGGTGGGGGTGGGGTGCTTGGTGTGCCAGCTGCTTCCTCTCAAAGCGGTGGTGTCTGTCCACCCACTAGAGGAAAGATGGGGTCCTGTGGGTGGGTCAGCACAGGGCCCTGGTTCGGTCTGACCCCTGGCCTGCATGCTCCACCTCCAAGTCCCGGCACTCCCGTCTCCTCAGGCCTCAGCCCTGAGGAAAGCCCAGCACTCACAGTGTTTTGAGTCCGCTCAGGCCTCGGAACATGCGCCCCTGCACAGACTCCAGTTGGTTCCCCGTCAGCATCAGCTCCTGCACCCCGGCGGCTCCCTCGAAGGCGCCCTCTCGCACCTCCTTGATCTTATTGTTGCTCAGGTTTCTAGGAGGGACAGAGGTGAAGGTCATTATGGCCTCAGGGACTTGGACAGAGCCCTAGAAGGTGGGGGAGCTAGGTGCCGGCTCCTCTGTACTTGGGCCTGGTAAAAGAACTAAAGCTCTGCCAAAGGGGCCACTTTCGTGAAGCAAAACCTCTCTGCATGGTAGCTGGAGAGGTTTTTAAAGTGTTAATTATCATTGCTTAGTCCTGTGAGACCAGTAGGCTTAATACAGGGAATCTCAAACTTATTTTCACTTCTTATCAGATAGTCTCACTTAACATTTAATTTTTTTTTTAATACCTCATTTTGTAATTCAGGCTGACCTTGACTACATGGCAATCCTCCTGCCTCTGCCTCCTGAATGCTGGGATTGCAGGCATATGCTACTATGCTTGGCTTATTTTTAAAAAAATATTTATTTAATTATTTTGCAGTACTAGGCACCTTCTTACTGAGCTAAACCCTTTTTCCAAAAGTTTTATTTTGAGACAAGTTCTCACTAAGTTGCTAAGTTGTCCAAGCTAAGGTAGAACTCTCCTGCCTCAGCCTTCCAGAGGCATATATTACCATATCTAGCTTAGGCAGTGACTCTTGAGAAGAAAGTGGGAGAAAAAGTACAAAATATGTCCCTTTCTGTGGGTTAGCCATCTGTGGAAAGTCCAGATCTCCCATTGGAAACCCTGAGGTAAGGACACTTTCCAGTTGTACTAACTATGCAGTAGATACCATATTAAGGGATCTAACATTCATGACCACAGTGAAGCATCAAACCAATGCTCCTCAGACAGGTACTGTTACTGTCCACCTTGTGGATGAAGAATCGAGGGTCAGAGAGCTGAAGTAACTCACTCAGGACTGCTCAGTGGAGAGGACCTGGATGTGAAGTTAGGAAAATCCCTTCAATGAACTTTGAGAATTCATATGCAAGTTCCCATGAAGCCCTCGGGGTGCCAAACTTTCCCTGTGAGGCCCAGAGCTTGCTGCCATGGCGGACCAGGCCAGAGCCTGGCGCTGCATGCAGATTCTAGGAAGTGCAGGTGCTTTTATTTCTCAAGTTCTCCCAGGTAGGCAGAGGAGGGAGCTATAGACACATCCTGGCCAGGTGGATGGAACAGAACTCGATGGTGTTTGTGGGATCTGTCTCCTGAACACCGGAAAACCTGCATCAGAAGGCTCTGTGAGCTCCGACCCAGAGGCCCCTCCAAGGCCCAAGAGCCAGGAGGCCCCTGAAGTTTCCACTCCCCAAAGCATCATGAAACTCAGCTGGTTTCCTGTCAATCCCAGTAGCCTTGGTCCTAGGGAATGAGGGTCATGTTTTACAACGACTTCAAATTACCCCCAAAATTAGACGTGGGAAGGGAAATAAAGGCTCCCCTCCTATTCTTAACTCACTGAATACTGAAGGAGGGGGTTGGGTTGCAGGGGGTTGGGCAGCTCAGGGGATTAAAGTAGAAGGACCAGGCACTAAAGCTGAGGCAAAGCTGCTGAGAAGTGGGAGGATTCCCATTTCCCGACATCTGTTTCTTGAAACGAGCAAAATTAACATCACATTACTGTAAGGTTTGTGAATTGCATTTCCTCGAGCTGAGAGAATTAAAAACAGAAGGAGCGTCGAAGGAGGGAGACAGAATTTTCCAGAAGAGCAGGCTGCTTTGCTCCCTCTCCATCTCTCAGAGCACTGTGGGCCACTGCAGGCTGCGGTGGGTCTGGAACACAGAGGATGCTGTCTGGGGCGAGCATTCTGGAAGCTGTGTGAGTACACTGGGGGTTTGTAGGGCCCTGAGATATTTTTAGAGTGGGATGTTTTCCTAAAGAATCTCCAGGTTCCAGAACACCCCACAATACAAAACCAGCATCCTCAGGGGGCCTCTTCCATCTTATTCTCTACAGAGCTACCAGAAAGAAAACTGCTTCCTCACAGCCTTGATTGTGATGGGGATGGGGGTCTTACATCTGAGAGCTACTGGCTCTGTCAGACCACACTCTCTTTGTCCCCAAGAGGCAGGGTGGCAGGTTCGGCTGCCTCTAAGGTGATCCCTGACCTGTCCCTGGGTTAGGTTGCCTTGGTGTTGCAGGGTGGCCCATCAACTTCAGCAGCAAGGAATGAGCTGGAATCCTTTTAGAGTCCAGTCTCAGGGGGAAGTGGAAGGGAGGAAGCTGAACAGAGTCTTCTGGGAAATGAGGACTCTGGCTCATGACTGAGCATTGTCAGGATGAGGAGGTCCTATCTGCAACCACAGCTCTGTCCTTCTGTTTCAGGCAGAACTTGTATTTCAAGTGAGGTTGGCAAGTTCATGTGTCCACCATATCCGGTAGGTGACTAAAGGGTGATACAAACAGACCCAGTCAAAGATAAAGGTGACCCGGAAGCACATCTGATATGAGGGGGCAGCTACTCCCTGGCTTAATTCAATAGGGCCCATTTGGGAAGGTAGAACCCGTTCTGCCAGAACATCTAATACTCCCAAAGAGGCCAGCAATCTAGTCTTTTCAGTTTCTGTGAGAACTCCAAGTTTGTAAATGTGGGCAATTAATTCTTATTAAAAATACAACTGACCACAAATCTGAAAATGTACACCTGAATTTGGTGGAAGGACCACTAGTTTTTAGCCTCTGGTTGAGAGATTCAGTGTCAGCAGAGACATACACATTTACTTGAAAGAAGTCTTGATGATTCTCTGAATGTGATATCAGTTGGTATCTTTCCTTCCTTCCTTCTTCTCTTCCTCCTTCCCCTCCTTTTCCTCCCTCCCCCTCCCCCATTCCCCTCCCTCCTTTTTCTTTGTTTCTTCTGGTCTGGGGATCTAATCTAGGGCTATGCATCCCAGCTATGATATGCTTTAAAATGCTCTACTGAGTGACCGTAGTACTGATGGCCCTTTGCAATAATCCAGTGCACCCCTCAGCACATGTGACACCTATGGGACTCCCAAAGAGGAGGGACTTAGCTTCACTATTCCAACTCACAGACCCCCTTCCCTTCCCTCCCCTCCCCTTTCCCTTCCCTCCCTTTCCTTTCTTTTTGAAACAGAGTCTCACTTTGTAGTTCAGGCTGATTCTGAGCTCACTGGGTAGCCCAGACCAGCCTCGAACTCACAGCAATCCTCCTGCCTCTGACTTCTAAGTGCTGGGATTATAGGCGTGAGCCACCAGGCCCAGCACAGTGGGATGTGGTATGTGGTTCTGATTGCTGGTGGGCATGAATCACCACATCCAGCATTGCGGTATGTGGTTACGAGGGATCGAGCTGAGGGCCTTGCACTTGCAAGGCAGGTGCCAGAAAAACTGAGCTATATCCCGGACCCCATCCTTATTTCTTTATCCTTGCTTTTCCTTTTGTTTTACGGTGCTAAACCCAGGGCCTTCACCCATTAGGCACATGCTCTGCACTGAGCTCCATCCCTAGCCTCCATATTTACTTCTGATCCTCATCATCCTTTCTAAGGAATGTAAATCCGTTTCCATTATGCAAAAGAAGAAACTAAGACCCACAAAGGGAAAGGACATTCCTCAGGTCACACAGCTGGGGAAGGACAGAACTGAACTGGGGAGAGACGCAGGTTTCTTCACAGTTGAATTCTGGCTGCTGTGAAGAAGCGCAAATGTCTGGCAGCTGTGACCCCAATTTTAGCACAGCAAGTAGGGGACATGCCGAGTTACATATGGCTTGCTGGGGGCCTCATAGGCCCACGTTTTGCCACAGTCCTCCCTGCCACCTTTGCTTGCACAGTTGCTAAGGCAGGGAGCTGGCTGCCACCTCTCATGCACTGGTGCTGCTGTCTCCCTTGGGGTATAGAAGTATTTTCTGTCCACTGCGAAAGTGGGAGGATGAAAGACAAACACAAGGCAGCCCTTTCACTCATAATGGGAGAGCGCACATTTCTTCATAGGAGCAAAGTCTCTGGATACCGCTTCTCCAGTGAACAGGCACTTGGCCAGCTTGGCCCATTCAGTATCTGTTTCATACCCATCTGCACGCAAGTTCTCATGTTGAGGTTAAGGACAAGGTATACACTTCTCTGTTCTAGATGGAAGGGCATCTCCTGGTGGGAGAGGGGCTCAGTTGTGCTAGGACTCGGAAGCTAGGGGGGGTCCTAGACCACCAGGACAGCCACAATTCCTACCAGCAGCCATATGTGCCCTGAGCTGTCCCTTCAGAGTGCTGGACCCTGTTTTCAGGTCCAGAGTCAGTCACGCTCTTGTGCAGGTTGTGGCTGTGGGCAGGCAGGGAGGAGGCCAAAGTGATACCCAAGCAAAACTCTGAGGAGAAACACTGGGGTGGGTCCCGTGAGCCTTGGCACACGGCATTTTAATCAACCAATCAATATGCAAACTTTCTGTTTACAGACTGTATTTAATGTACTATTGATTCATTATCATTGCACTCAGCCAGCACCAGTGTAACTCACGCCTGACTGAGTGAAGGGCCCCTGACACTCATATCTCCTCTGTCCAGCAAAGCACTGCCTTTTAGCCTTCCTGTCTCTGGATAGCATCTCAGCTCTGTGCTCAGGGCCATTGTAATGGGAAGAATTTCCCATTGTGAGAAGCACAAAAATGCAAAGTATGAGGTAGTGAAAAAACCACCAAAGGGACACCTGTTGACAACATAAACATGGAAACAAGAATGTGGAATGTCGCCCTGTCCAACCTCAGGGAAGAACATGTGTCTCCCTGGTAAAGAGGTGTGCAGAATGACGTCACTGGTTTGGCACCCTGTGCATGTCGAAGAATAACTGTGAAAGTGTTGAGGGTCTTCGTTTCAGAGCTACATGCATTTTAGTGAGTGGGTGAGTTTGCAAATAATGAAGTCTATGAACAATGAGAATCGACTCTTATTTCTCTTGTTATATAAACAGACCCAGACTCTCAGCCAGGACATGTAGATCATGAACAATAAAGGTTAAAGAGAACAGCGCTCCTAAGACTCCGATGTAGAAAGGCCCCTCCCTGTCTTGGCACCTCTGTTGCAGTGTCTGGGAAGGGGCAGGAAGTAAGCCCCACCTCACACGAGTGTGAAGGCAGATGGAGCTGAACATCAGTGCCATCACCTGGAACATCCATTTGCTCTGTGATCCTAGCAAAGCCACTGAACTTCTCTGAGTCCAGCTCCCTCATCTGCACAAAGGGGACAATGAAGCCAGCAGGAGAAGGGGTGAGTGAGGACTCACTGAACTGATGCCTTGAACCAAGGAACATGGCCCCTGACCCAACACGAGCACTCTAACAGTGCACAGTGTTATATTTGCCATCTAGACCTGGCCATACCAGGATTATGACAGGAGGTTCCACAGGGGAGAGACTATATAGCGCATGCGTCCTTTGCCTACATCCAGGCTGTGGTCAGAGCCAAGATGTCTAGACTGAAACCCGCCATGAGACTAGTCAGCATTATCACTGCGACATGCTGCATCAGCACAAAGGCCCTTCAGTTCCGTGGAAAAGAAGTCCCATGCATGCTCTTCACAGTGCTTGACAACAGATAAGCAGCAAGGTTTCACACTGACCTGCATCTGTAAATCCTGTTTCCAAGTATATCTACAGCAGGGCTCCGGAGGAGGCTGAGAAGCACTGAAGCAGGGGGTGAGGGGACAGCCGAGCCCAAGCAGTCTACTCTAGTCTGAACACAGACCCCGGCCAGGGAGGTGGCTGCCATATTCCTGAAGTTGACTTACATCTTCCGCAGGTTGGGCAACTTCTTGAAGATGCCGGTGGCCTCCAGAACAGATATGTCATTGTCATTCAGTCGCCTGTACAGGAGGCAAGAAGAGGTGGTGGGTTAGCTGTGGACAAAGCACAGCCTTTTCTGTTTCCTGAGTTGTCACCTGAAACTCAGATTCCACAAAGGCCAACAGAGCTACAGAAAACTTAAGCATCTGGTTGACCACACCAACATGAGGGGCTCAGCATAGAGAAGGGTCATGACAGGACCTCCTACCTGCCTCTGTTCCTCCTTTAGAAAACTGCCTTTGGCTGGGGCTGAGTGGGCTAAGGGACTTCTTGCTCTTACTCTGTATGGAGCTCCACTTTTTCTTTTGGTGTCCAGTCAATAACCAAATATCTGCCTTCATTTTATGTGGGTACCAATGGCATCTTCCTACCCACAGGAAGGTTCCTCTGGGGTCTCCCAAGCCTCCAAGCCCCTTGGCTGCTTTCCTACCACTTCCTTCTGCCAGAGGCACCTCAGAACCCTATGCCCAACATATATTCAAGGGAAGCAGGTCATTGTACCCTACAGTGCAAAGTCAAAGACAACCCCAAGAACAGTAAATGGCTCTTGCCATGGATTTAGTCCTTAATCCCCTCCATGGCTAAATATGACGTCTGTGCTCACATCTTTTCCCTAATCTTCCAACCCAAAAGCTAGGCACTATTTATCCCATTTTGCAGCCAATAAACCAAATCTCAGATCTAAGATGCCAGGTGGCAAAATGTACGAAGACTGGAGGAGAGAGCCATCAGATTCCGTTTTCACAGTCTCTTGCCACTGGGCCCTTTTGCCTATTATGCTATATGTTTGCAGCTTTTCAGCTTCTGAAGAAAACAACATATACTTTATTAGCATGGCTAGCAGGAGGCTCAGATATATTTCATCATTCTACGGCAGTTGTTTTCTTGCTGTATTTCAATTTTTTATTGAATCATTACATTTCTGGTGAACTAGAAAAAAGTACAGCAGTACCTCAGTTGATGAACTTAGTTTCTCTTACAATTTTGGGGAAGATGGCTACACTTGTGTTTGTGTGAGGAATATGGACATGGTTGTGTTTGTAACCCGATGAGTGGTTTGGAAGCAAAATTTTACCAAATGCTTTTGTTTGCCAGTTGAACTGTTTGAGTTCATGAACCGAGGTATTACTGTATAAGTTCCACATGGCCAGTAAGGGTTACCTGCTTTATTCATTATGGAAACTACAGCCCTATCACAGTCGCTAGTATTCTAAAAATATTTTAGAATGAATGAACTGTTTTTCTTTAAAAGCAAGTTGTCCACAAATGCTTGGCTGTCTGTCTTAACCTAGTAGAGGGACAGGGAGTCTCTTTAGTGCTTTTAGGGACAACAGCCATCCAGCCAGCTGGGGCACATGTGTCACAGACTCGTCACCACTGGCCTAGGACACAGAGGAAGGACAAGGAGCTCCCGTAGGACTGAACTTGAAGGGGTCACCTCCCGGAGACCTTACCCAAACTGGCTCAAGTTCCCTGGGTATGGGTAGGGAGCAGGCAGTTTGTGCAAAGGTAGGACTTACAGGTCTGTGACGTATTCAGGCAGGTGGCTGGGGATGCGGGCCAGCTTCTGGTTGGAGCAGTCCACAATGGTACCCTCACAACGGCATCTCTCGGGGCACACGAGGTCCATGAAGCACTCACTGCTGAACCTGCTGCGGTAATCCTCGGAGCCTGGGCAGGGCCAAAGAGGGTGTCAGTGTCACTTGGGTCCCCAGGTCAGGGCCTGAGGTTGTGGGTGAGACAAGGACACCACAGAGACAGGGTTGTGCGTGGGGCAGAGTTAAATGACACCGTGGTATTGCCTTCATTATTTGGCCACCTCGTTGGCACTTTCCCTGCCCCTGCCCAGCCTTCTCTGCTTTCCATGTGGTCTTTTTCATTCATTAGTTTTTGGCCTCAGGAAAATCAGGCCTAACATCCGGGGATCTTATTGCTTTTGTGGGTCACAGATCTTACTGAGCACCTGATAAGAATTATGAATGCTCTGTCCAGAGAAACGACCCAAGATATGTATATGTAGAACCAACTGACAGTTTTAGGGAGGTTACCTGCTCCCCAACTCCTCTCAACCGAGGGCCTCCAAATGTCCATAATAATCCAAACGGACGAGAGTTTGATAAAGATTTCACGGGGTATATTCCAGGGGTGGGAATGAGATATGAGAAAAGGTCATAAGGTTACTTGTACCCCAAGCCCTGCAGGGAATGAAGCGTCAAGGAAGACAAATCATACATGATCACTGATGTCTACCTATGACAGCAACAAGAAAACATTGAGGTTATCTGGGCACAAACGCACAGTCTTCATGCCTGGAAATTTCCCTCATAGGAGCCTGATACATATATATATTTTTCTTTGCTTTCTCTAAGAGAATCCAGGTATTTAAAAAAATACTGGTAATGAATTCAGATGGGAAACACTGTCAAGATAAGCAGAATGCATTGGAGGGTCAGATCTGACCTCTGTCTGGAAGAGTAAGTTTTATTTAACTATGGTGGAAGGCCACATCCCATGAGCTGAAAGTCGGAGCTGAGATTTATCTTTTTCCAAATTGCGTTTCCTCAAGGTCACACAGTAATGGTAAGGAGACCGACAATCTGATGTCTCGGAGGTGCCCAGGGGAGCAGACAAGCAGACCTCGGTGAGCCCATGAATGATGTCGCTGGTAATGGGGGCACTACGGTCCTCCTATCAGACATGAGCTCATGGACAGGGCTGGGCTGTCTTCTCTTCCGCTTCTCATCTCATTAACATGTTGCTAGGCCCCAAGCAAGCGCTGGATCCCTGTCCATCCAGTGCACAAGCCAATAGTCACTGGCAGCTGGGCATCCTTGGTGCAGCGGGAGAGTGTCACACAGAGTGTGAAAATGAATAGTTTCCTGAGTGAGTGGCGTATTGCCTTGGGGACCTTATGTGGGTCAGAAGCAAGGTGGGGCCAAGCTTTGGTAGTTACTAGCTCAAGTCTCTCCACCGGCAAAACGGAACCAAATGACTTGCTCCTGTATCAAAGGGATTGATGACAAGATCAAAGACCAAGGAACTAGGGTCATCCAGAAGGAGGCAAGGGTAGCACAAGTGCTTGTGATTCTGCTGCTGTTCTTCCCGAGAACTTGGGACAGCATGTACTGAGTCAGAGGCCATGAAAGCCTCAGTGGTGCCAGTGGCAACAACTGACATTTCCTGAGCAGGAACCAGGAGTTGGGTGCCGTTTCAACTTCAATTTAACTTCCACAATACCCTGTGGATCTGACTCCATTTTGCATTTCAGGAAAATGAGGCCCATTGGGTGCTGGGTGGGTGGCAGTGGGACAAACCAGCCACAAGACTAACACTATGCTTTACTTCAAATGTGCTTTTTTATTTAAAAAAAAAAAAACCCCAGTGCCTCTGGGAATAATCATAAAGCCAAACATGGTGGAGGTGGACAGAATGGAATTCTTCTTCCGGTGGGCTGTGGTGAGGGAGGAAGCAGATGTTTCCCTCCATTTCGTGCCTCCCTGCACTCACTGCTGGTGGGGAACGCACTTGATAGTATTTGCTTCAAACAGTAGCAGCCTGGCTGCCTCCTTCTCTTCTTTTCTGTTTCAGTTCAGTTGGCTTCTTTCGTCACCCCTCCCCACCAAGCTGTGTGAACAGTCCCGGCCTGTTATCCTCATAGCTCTCTGGGTAGTTTCCTAGTCTGGTGTATTATACAAATCTCTTGCCTCTGGCTTGCCAGCACCAACCCCATTGAATCACTTTGACCTGGACCATTCCCTCCCCACCCCAATACTTCAGTGTGCTGGGTCCTGGGCGAAGTTCACTTGGCAAACCTCGCCAGATGACAACTCACTCTTGCTCTCTACCAGGGTATCCATGTGGTAACGATGATGGTGTGAAGGGGGCATCGTGCACACGTGTGTGTATATTTCTTTCCAAAAGTGTCTATAATGGGATCTTTGCAATGCAGAGGGATGCCACCGCTGAGCAAAGGCAGAAAGATAGACGGGCGCCCGGTTTACTCTTCACCATGATGAGCTTGAAGACGTGTGCCGGCTGGGGAGAGCCGCCTATTAAATGCGTTTTCGTTTTAATCAAGGTGAGTGTGGCGTGCAGTTAGCGAGAATCGCTCTCAGTAGTATAGTTAGATTATAACTAGCGGACCTCGGCAATGGAGCTGCTGACCCATTTTTAATGAAATGATTTTGCAATTAGATTCGATGGACTAATGTGTTCTTTGCAGCATTTCTCTCCCCTGCTGTTTTTATTATTGCCCTGGTTTGCGATAGCGAGGGGGTCGCAGAGTGATATTTTATACGAGTGGGAGCCAGCAATGTTAATAACGGTGTATGTACATAACCAGAGAAGTTCGTTCCCCAATCCGAGCCAGCCTGAAATGCCACTTCCGTCACTTCATATTTCATTACTGAAACTACCCAGGGTTTCTCAGAGCCATTTGTTATGCCTAATGCTCATAACTACCCAAAAGTATTTTTAACTTTTCCAGAGCTTTAAAAGTCAATTTCAATCTCAATGCATATTTGTCACTGCCAGAAATACTTAGCAGGAGAGAACCAACTGAAATAGGCCGCTGCTTCGCTCCTCTGGGGTGAGTTCAGACGGGAGAGATCTCAGAGGATTTGAAGGAGGGCCATAAAACCCCAGCCCAGCTGCAGGGGCCCTTGGAAGAGCTGATGTCATCTGGCACTGCGCCGCCGGCTCCTGCCCCGGAGCCCTCCTCCCCTTCTTTCGGGCAGCTGAGAACAATGACACTTAGTACATGAGCACAGACAATCTTTAATAGATGGGGTTGGTGGGAAAAGGTAGAAATCCACGACAACTCAGTTCTGTTAGCAATTCCTCTCTCTGGTCACTTTCAGCGAGGAAAACACGGAACGTGTGAAAGGTCCTGAGGCTTGGATAGAAAGAGGGCTAAACCCCTTTCATTCTTTGGGTGGACTTGGCTGACTTGGGATCAGCGACCAGCGCCAGGACCTGGGCATCTGCATTTTATGTCAGCCATTAGGCAACTAGCTCATTGCTGTGAAGTCACATGTCTATCATTTTCTGATCGGCAAGGAGCTGCCATTTCACATATCCAGTACTTTCCTCCTCAATATTCCTAATAATGGGTAGGAGTCGAGGAGAAGGAAAAGGGCAGAAAGAGGAATCCAGTGGCTTATAAAGGCCTGTCCATGCTTATCAGTTTGAAAACAAAATGGCGTGGACCAGCAAAAGTCCTAAGTGGTGAATGGAACCAAGAGGACATTGCCAGGCACAGGGGCATGCACACACTGGCAAGGCCAGCGACCAGAGAGACCAGCTAGAAGACACTAACTGCTTTAGCAGGAGCTCGACCAGCAGCCGAGCCAGGAGTTGTTCTAGTAAGTTATCCCCACTGGAGTCCATAAGAGGGTAGCCATCTGCCTGAAGGCAGAGGGAAATGCCCACAGCTTGCTGCTGCAGGGCTGGTGGAAGGGCGCCATTATGGATCTTCTCCCAGAATGCAGCGTGTCTCGCTTGGTAAGAAGGGAAAGGGTATTCTCTGGGCTTGAGGATTCACTCTCTACCCATTGATGTCTTGGTATATCATGCTGAAGAGGTAGAACCAGTTGAACAGTGCTTCCTTTCTTTCTCAAATTATTTGTAAAAACAAACAATGGAAGGGGCTATTATATATTTTTAACTCCTCACCCACTCAAGTCAAAGTTGATAAAATTTTCCAGTTCAAGGCAAGGGAATATCCATAGCTGGGAAGGCTCAGCTATACAGAGGTAGGGCATAGCTGGTCCAAAGTGATAGCCCTAGTTAACATCTGAGCCTGCACATCATTACCACAAAATGGTGTGTAGGAGCACTATAAAAATTAAACAGGTCAATGATATAAAATGTTTCTGCCTATAGTAAGCACTCAGTGTATGTTTAAAAAAAATCAGAGGTAAATGAGATAACGACGACCTATCTGTGGTCATGCCCCTACCAAGGGGTAACTCTAGAAAGCACAGTGAGTCACATCTCTTGATGAGAAGCCCAAGTCCAGTTCCTAGTTTTAAGCCAGGCTTTGGGGCCCACTTTGGTTCACTCGTGGGGTAGGATGTAGACTCTTAATGAATGAGCCCCAAACCCAATCTGCTGGTTATTCTAGGCCTGTCACGGATCAAGAAACAAGACAAGAGGCACTAAGATATTTCTTCTGAGGGTCAGAGAGAGCAGTGTCTGACAAACTCCCTACCTGGCACTGAGCACCCAGTGAAGAGCCCAGCCAGCACCTTGGCATTACCTTGCCTATAGGTCAAGGAAACAGACTCGACTTTAGGTCTCATGGGGAAGGGGGGATGGGGAGGTGCTACAGTATTCACCCGGCATGGGGGTTGGGTTCAGGAGGAGACTTAGGTTAAGGTTGAAGTCTCAGCCTCATGCCAGCCCCACCCCGTCATGCTCACATGCATTTCAAACCCAGTGGATACCAGTAAGTTGGAGGGGAGGGTCACAAAGCAGTACGGGTTCCTTCTCGGGTTAGTTACCACTTGGGGAAAGGACCTGGGGCTGAGATCAGAGGAAATAGGCCTTGGGGGGGTGCTTATAATCCCACTGCTCCTCACTGGTCGGTATCCTGGCTAGATTTGGGGGACAGAGACATCTTTTAGAGGAAGATGTAGACACCAAATCTTAGCTCGGCCTCAACGTGGTTCACCACTCCCATTTCACCAGGCCACTGAAGCCTCGGTACCCTCCCCCTCCTGCCCCTTGTAAATTAAGACGGGGAGAGGTGGGTCTGGTAGGTGGTGGGCTGCGGTGCTCCAGAGAGGAGGAGAAGTGTCCAGCGGTGGCGGCGGCTGTGGTGGGCCATGCTGCAGGAGAGCGCGGTGCTTTCCGCGGTGCTTGACAGAACCATGTTCCGTTTCCATCGTTCCACCACATGGTTAGATCAAGCACAAAGGAAAGCCCCGCGGCGACTGGTCAGAGTCAAGGTCAGGAAGCAGCGTCAGAGGTCAGAGAGAGGACAGGAGCGCTCAGAGGAAGCAGCGTGGAGAAGCGGAAGCCGGAGCAGGCCCCCGCGGAGGCGGAGCGTGATTAGTACTGGAGTGGAGTTCCACCGGAAGGCTTCCAAAGACAGGCCACCGCCCGTGGGCCCGCCCCAGGAGAGATGAAAGAGGGAGGAGAGTAACGGGCAGGAAACCATCAGATGCCCATTCTCAGGAGCATCAGGGCAGAACGCATCCTCCCCGAGGGAAGTGACATCCTTCAGAGGTCTGTTGCATCTGAGTCCACCCTACCCCACCCTTTGATCTAATAAGAGATCAAGCTTAGCAGTGTAACCTCTGGGTGCTTTCTAGGTTCAACTGCAACTGCAAAACGGTTCTGCCACAGGCCATTCCTCTGTCCTCTTAAAGAGAAGACAACCTACAACCTCTGGTGGTGTAGCCAAGTCACAGTGCTTTTCTTGAGGAGAGACATCCCCCACGCCCCACCCCGACATTCCACAACTCAGGAGTCTCATCATCCTTTGGGGGCCCCAGAAACCCTCTGGTGGATGGACCTTCATTCCAAGTCACGTGAGGTTTAGTAGAGAAGGCGTGTGTGACATTAAAAAAAAAAAAAATCTTCCTGGTCACAGAGAAAGGCAGGGAAGCCAATGAGGCCTTTGGTTTGGGGGCTGAGAATTCCAGCATCACCATGCTCTGAGGACACTGACTGCACAGAGGTGGCGGCTAGTGGACAGTGAACACTGGTTTATTCCAGTGGCTCTGGAAGATGGGCCTCTCCCAGACTAAGAAAAGGGCGAGAAGGGGTACGGCAACTGAGGAGGGGCAGACACACATTCCTACAACCCTCCCGGTCTCCCTGGCTGGGAATCGTAGGGTGAACCAACATAAATGGTCATAGACGACAAGGACCAGAGTGAGGAGTCTTTATATCCCCCGGTGGCAGATCTGGGGGCTTTTTCATGCCTCTGCTAACTTAGGACTTCCTTTCATGTGGCAGAGAGGTGTAAAATGAGAAGACAGCAGAGTGAGGGCCAGGGGACTTCGCTGCACAACATCTGGCAGGAAGGACAGGGTCGCTCCTTCCTCTGCAATGTCTCTCAGGGAACTGGGATGTTTGACAAGATGTTCTTAGGGTCTTGAGGGTAGATGGGTGTTTGCAGTGATGGGCCATCCATGGTGATGGCTGGTCCCTCCCACCTCTGTTGAGCCCACCCAGCCTCCAGACCAGCACCCGAAACTATAATCTACATTCCACTTGACTTTAACACCTAGATGTGCAGGGCTTGAGGAACAACACCCTGGTTCCCAGATTCAACTTGGAGTTCGATCATGACTGCAGTGCCCGAGCAAGATACAGCCAACCATTTCATGCCCTTGACACCTTCAAATCTCCTTTTCTTGGCCTTTGGTTTCTTTCTGGAAAAGGACACTTGAAACTAAACTATCATGAATCTTCATAGTATGTCAGAAGTCTTAGGTATAAGACCTTGCCCTGAAAATAATCACCTGTACCTTACAAAAGGTTTTTCTGTTGTGTGGGCCTCAGTTTCCTTCATCTCTAGAATGGACTGCCTGACTGCTTAGGTCTCTCTGGCTGTTTGCTATCTTCAGACACAGAGCCCCTCCTTCTGAACTTTTCTTTTCTTTGCAGTGCTGGGCAGTGAACCCAGGACTTGTGTATGGCAGGGAAGCACTCCATCCCTGAGCCATACCTCTGGCTTTGCATTTTTATCATAAGTTTCTTCTCCCATAAGGCAGGGACGTGTGATGGCAGACAGACAGCATCCTTCAACTGCCAGGTGTTCCCTAGGGATGGGCCTGAGGTTCCAGGGAGCCAGATGAGGGCTGTACAGTGGGATTTATTCTTAGGGTCAGATTTCCCAGCTGGCAACTTCTACTCTTAAGCAGAGCTCAGTGCCTGAGTGTGGAGCAGAGAAAAACAGCTGGGAAACCGGACACCCGCCTAGGGAGGGGCTGTGCGCATCACAGGAGCAGCCCTCAAATTGGCTCCTAATTGCATCAGCTGTCTTTTCAAAGGGGTCCTTTTAGGGGCAAATAAAATGCAGAGTTATTATCTGTCAGCTCTACTATGCATCACTTTCCCCCCTTTCTCTCTTTAGGAGCTTCCTGGAAAACCAGAGGTTTAGGTTTGTAGTTTCTGTATTCCCACAAGGTTAAGGCAGGTCTGGGTCCTGGTATTTCTCAAAGCCAACGCCCCTGGAGCTCCTCGGTAGCTGTCTTGACCTCTTCCCTGCAGCTCCATAACATAAAAGCATGTAGGACGCCATATGTCAGACTCATTACAGCTCTAAACGTCTCTGCCTTTGGAGGAATAAGCTTTTTGCTTAGCACTGTTATTTTTTAAAAAATGATATTTTAGACAAGGTCAGTTCAAGAACTCTTCCTTCTTCCTCCAAATTGGTTTCTTTTTTTATTTGCAACCACTCCCATCCCCCATAGAAAAAGAAGCCGGGATCTTGCCAATGCAAAGGTAGACAGGTAGACAGTAGATGGGTTGGTAGTGGCAGAGCTAAAGCTCTGTTTCACTTCTTCTACTTCCCATTACTTTTTCTCCTACTTAGTTATTTCTGTACCTACCACCCCTCCTGCCTCTGTGTCCACCTAAGCCAAGCCCACAGTCATTCCCGAGCCACTGCCAAGACTATTTCTCAGAAACGCCAGTCCTCAGACTATAGGCTGACGACACCCTGGCCCTGCCACCCAGGGCACTGCCATCAGTCTGAGAGTCAAGGCATTGGCAGGACACTTGTGAGCCTCGTGATCAAGGCTGGCAGATGGTGTCCTGTCGTCCTCTGACACTTGCTGGCCCCTTTCTTGGATATTACTAATTGGCCAAGCTAATTAACTCAGCCCTGGGCAGACAAAGGTATGAAATAAGGCTGATGTTAGCTGTGAGGAAAGGGCCTGGGAAAGGACCCAGTGACAGCCTGTGCTCCAAGAAGATTTTCTTCCCAGAGATGCTGCTGGGCCCAGCAAGGAACCTAAGAGAAAAAGTTCAGGAGGTGGAGGTAAGAAAGAAACCAATCAAGCAGCTGCATGTCCTTCTAGAATGTTCCTTCTCCCCTAGATGCTGTGAGGTATGTGAGTGTTAAGGTGTTCAGGAGTGAGTAGATCTGGGTCCCGGGCCTCCCCTACCACTGCGTGATTGTGGCATTGGGGTACACCTTCACCTCTGAACCCTTGACTCCCTCTACTGTAGCTCTAGGACCTCTCCTGCTGGGCTCAGAGGAATTACTAGGCAGGGAAGATATACTGGACGCCTCAAGCACCACAGTGCTCTGTGTAGGTGAGGGATCCCTGTGCTACTCAATGTCACTACTCTGGGGAAGCAAAGTGGTAGGAGTCTTTCATAGTGCCGCCAAGTCCCTGTGGGCTCGCTAAACCAGCTTGAGATATTTGCTTCTGCTAGAAAAAAAAAAAAAGAAATAAAGTAGCTAAAGACCATCATCTTGGAAAAGCAGCCTGAAGAGTCTAACTTAAGAACACTGCGCGAGCTGTAGAAGTCTGCCTACTGGCTCCATCCGGGACACCAGTGGCCATGTTGGCATGCTCCCCAGGAATGTGGGCATGCTCAGGATGTGTTCTCAGGCAGAGGGTAAGACACTCTGTCTGTGCTGGTACACAGATTGTGAGTGCTAGGTCTGGCCTGAGCACCTCACTCTATTAATCTTGCACTATGGGGAGGACAATGCAGCGTGGTGATTTTTTTCCAGTACAAAGTGACACCAATGATAGTAATTTGTAACTGCCTATTCAGTGAGTTATCAGTCTCCCCTTATGAGATGGGCTGAGAATCCCCATGTCTTTCCTAGATGTGGCGGGGAAGGTGGTTTCTAGAGACAATCTGATACAGGAGAACAGGGCTTTGTTTCTTCCAGAGTCCACTACCCTCTCTGTCAGCAGTGTGCAGCCCTCTGGTTGGATGAGACAGGGATGCTGTCTGTGGTCCCAGGGCCATACTAAGGTCTGTCTTCGAGGGGACTCAGATTACTATACCCTGGCCTGGGTTACATTTATTTTTCCAGCTGCCATTTAGCGAACATGCTTTGGAAGCTAAAAAATAAATCATCTCCTTTCAAGGGCACATGGACAAAGACCTCCTGGGCTCCTAGTTTCTTCTAAGCTTCTAGGATAAGGTGCTATCTGGATTTTGCCTCTCATTCCCAGAGAGAGAGAGAGAGACAGAGAGACAGAGAGACAGAGATAGACAGACAGACATACAGAGACAGAGAGTGACAGAGAGAGACAGAGAGAAAGAGAAAGACTCTGTGTGTGTGTGTGTGTGTGTGTGTGTGTGTGTTATTTTAAATCCATAAGGTAATTGGTTTTCTGCGGGGCTAACTGAATTTCCCCAATTTAATTTGCAAAGATGCTCCCCAGGAGCCATTATGGCGCGAGCTGGCCTCCAGATTGGATTACCGGGCCTCTTGGCCACTGTTCTCTGAGTCACAAAGTGGGGCCCAGCCCCTGTAACCCGATTACCTGAGCAGCGGAACTTCTTGCTCTTGATCTGGCTGATGCGCTTGTTGGCGAGCCTGCGTGGGCTGCTGCAGCGGGCCCCGCTTGTCTCAATGGGGTTGTCCTGGAGGTAGTCGGCCAGCCACCTCAAGTGGCAATCGCATACAAATGGGTTCTGGGCTAAGTGGCTGCAAGAGGGACAGGCTGTTAATTAGGAGTGACCGGTTCCACCACTACCACCACCACCACCACCATCCCGCCTGGTGCTGGGCCCAAACAACCCAGCTGTAGGGCCCCCTCCCTCATCACCCCAAGAGGCTTGGGGGCCATCTTTCAGATAGGACTCAAAACACATCCTCCAGCTGGCTCCCTGCCAAAGACAGGCACAGATGCAGCCAGCATCTGGTCTGCGGAAGGGGGCTCCCAGCCCTCCCCGCTTGGGGCAGGACCCACCACGGTCATCTCTTCTCACCAGCGCCAATTATGATGGCCCAAACAAGTCATGAATTTCAGAGTTTACACTTCGGGGAAGATGCACTTTATTTCTCCAAGCTCAGTGACACCAGGCATAGGAAGCAGCTGGCTCAGGGACTGGCATATGGTGGGTGCTCCATATATAGGAGCAGGTATTGTCATTCTGCTTATCTAGAGAGCACTGCAGGGCCTGCTTGTCTGGCTCGGTAAGAAAAACTGAAGCTTACCGAACACAGAGCTTGGCACCCGGTTTGCAAAGCCTGTACCACAGCTGCTTGTGCTGTCTGTTGGCTCCTGTCTCTGGCTACACAGGATTTACAAGGTACCCAGGAAACTCTAGGCTTCTGGCCCGGGTCTTAGGTCTATGCTTGAGCTGCTAGCTATTAAAAATACATGAGCTGAGCTCTGTACTCGGATGACATGTATTTCTTGCAATACACATCTGCAGTGGGAGGAGTGAGAAAATACTTCCCAAAGTGGGAACCTGTCTTGGATTTGCAGATGTGTGAAGGTCCAGGAATAGGTTAGCAGTGGGAAAGCAGCCGGCTCAGAACCCAGTAACAGTAGTGGCCGTGCCTGGTTTAAAATCCCATTTCTTATCAGCTGGGTGATTTTGTGTAAGTTACTTTGTCTCTTGGTGGGTTTCCTCACAGATAAACTCACCGCAGATAACAACAGCACCTGAAAACCTAGGATTGTGAGGTTTCAAGGCTTTGCAACAGGGCAAGTACCTGCTGCCAAACCCTGCTGACATGGCCAGCATAGGCGTGCTCCATTTATTTCCATCTTTCCACACTCACTCTCCCCGCATGCTCTCCTCTGCCATGCGCTGAATTTGCCTTTACTTGGGTGTTTGTGTGGCTGGGCACCCAGGCTCTTTGGCTGCCCGGGCAGCGTACTCACAGCGTCTGGATGGACTGCAGAGGGGCAAAGAGCCCCTTGCCGATTGTCTGCAGCTTGTTGTCATACAGGGAGAGCAGGTTGAGGTTCTGTAGGTCCTGGAACGTGTTCACCCGCAAGCAGTTGATCTTGTTGGCATTGAGGAGGCTGCAGGCAGAAAGGAGGCAGTGAGTCCGTCATCTGGGAAATTACCAGCAGAGCAGGGGCCATAGCTGCAGCTCAGGCTGTGGCTGCAAAGCTGCCAGTGCTCAGCCTTGCAGCCTTGAGCTTCCGCTGCAGCAAAGAGGGAAAAGAAAGTGCACTCCTGTGCCCACCCGAACTCTGAGCACATCTGGGCTTCGTGCTGCCTGTCGCCATGGACACTGGGCCACATGCTGTTATCACCTGGAGCCTTCTCGAGTACCTGCAGGCACCGAGGAACACCTGTTATGCCAGCCTGTGTCTGCACTTTCTGCTTTAGAATTCAGAGCTTGCAGAGCCGAAGAGGGAGGGAGAAAAAAAAAAAAAAAGCATTTGGCACAATTGTTTCAAAGCTCTGGTAGATTGACTAAGAGCAATTTTGATTTAGAGAACTCCTTCGAGCTCTTCTGGATCACTGATCTCATTGGAAATCTGATGAAAGTTATAGGTCATCCTCTCAAGAAAAAACGTGCCCCTTGCGTAGGCGCGCATGCAGACGCATGGATTCTCTCTCACACGCGCACACACAGGCTGAGGGAAGCCTCACGGGATTGGACCTCCCCCCCCGTCCCCCTGCTCATCCCCACCACGCACTACCCTCTGTCCTACCAGCCGCCATTTCATTTCTCAGATACACGACGCGCATCTCTGTCGCGGCCTTTGATCCCTCCCTTTGCTCTCCTTCAGCAAAGTCGG
>PVIR01005228.1:0-73578 GCA_004026965.1 Petromus typicus
AAAAAAAAAAAAAAAAGTCTGAAGTATTTGCTCAAGGGAGGCATTATATATACATAAAGTTTTGCTGGTAAAGAGTCCCACTCTTATTTCTAATTAGAGGCAACCCAGACTCCAGGGCAGAAATAGTGTTCATTTTGAGAATTTTCATTCTTCATAATCTTGGTTTCCATGAAAACAACCAACAAAAACCTCACTGCTTGAGCCAGTACTGTGTACATCATTCTGTATGTTGCCTTGTCAGATTGTTGCTGTCTGTGTTATTTCTGAGAATCTAATGGTAACATGCAAAGAACTTCAAAAGAATTCATCTAAGTGTATTAAAAAAGAAATGAGTAGAAAAAGCAAAGCAAAAAATAAATGATGAAGAAGTTCATATAACTAGAGGCATTAGAATGAGCATTAAGAATTATACTGAATCAAAAGTGGATTATGTTCGATTTTAATCTGCGATGACAGAAATTCTCTTTAAATGGGTAATATGGTTCAGAATACCTTGACCAGAATAGTACAAACTATTAGCTGGGGTAGAGGAGGTTGCTAGAGGGGTTATCATCGAGCAAGCCCAGTCCCCATCACAAAGCTAGGTCATAGAATATAGGTCTGAGTCCTGGATACTCATATCTTTTCCCTCTATTTTTTAGGACGATTTAAGGTGAAGTTCATATCCACAGAGGTCAGATGCCATCTTGGTTTAGCCCCGCTAGGCCTGAGACCTAGATCTACTTTCAGCTCCCTGACATCTCATTTAATAACTTTCAGGTCACTCTGTCTTACTAGTTCATGTAACATTCAGCACTGTGTAACTGAAAAATTACACTTTTAAATTTTCCCATCCATTTAGTTTTCCATCTTTTTGGACCTACATATGATACACCAGTTCTTGCTCTTACCCAGGGACCTACTGCTCCTCTCTAATTAACCAGAAAAATATTCTTTTTATTTATAAGAGGTATGAGATAGAACTTTATTTAAAGACAGTAATCCTCAGCTACAAAGAAAAAACTTTTAAAAGAAGTTAAAGGAAACTCTGAACATTTTTGTAAGTCATACTAGAATGGATTTATATCAAGTTTTCCCAGTAATCTTTTGGTTCCACTCCTTGACTTTCTCATTCTATATTTCAAATATTGATAGATTACTTTTTCTAAAATACCACTTGGTGCATGTTTTCCATCTGCTCAGAAGCTTTCAGTTCTACATGGTGCCTTGCAGATTAAGGTCTGTTCTTCACAGCCGAAACCCCAACCCCAAACTAGTGCTTTCAAAATTTGTGAGAGGAATGGAAAAAATCTCTTTGAGGATATAAATTAGTGTGTGAAGAAACTTATACATGACTTTACACCTTTAAGAAGAAGATGTAATTTGAAATATTTTCAAAGGTTTTGATCTTAAAAGTCATTCTCTCAAACTTTTTCCAGATTAGTGTTTTCTCCAGAATATAGTTTGAAAAGTTTCCATGTCCTCTGCGACCCACAGAGCTGACCAGACTGAGAGCATGTTGCATATCTAACAAGGTGGACCCTGGGTCCCTGGGTCTCTGAAATGTACACTTAAACCCTGCATGCATATGCACACCCCAAACTCATATACACCACCACCCAACACATGAAACAAAACATGCCATGCACATTTGAACAGGCCCAGGGCTAACATCAAAGAGCTCTTCCCTAAGTGTATGACAGTGCTTAGTGGTCAGCCACAGTGTGATCAGAAGATAAGCTGAAAGTTTAAATTAAAAAAATATTACAGTAAACAGCATATTGCAAAGAACTATGTAGTAGTGTGTTTGAAATAAGGGAGAGTAGTTTGAATATTTTGAGGGAGATTGATGACAATATCTTTTATGTCAATAAGGGTTTTTTTTTTTTTATAGACAAAGTCTCACTTTTGTAGTTCAGGCTGGCCCTGAGCTCAGCCTTGAGCTCATAGCAATCCTCCTGCTTTTGCTTCCCAACTGCTGGGATTACAGGCATGATTGACCATGCCCACACTGTGGTATGTGATGGGCATGAGTCTCCACACCTGGCACTGTTGTATGTGGTTACTGAGGACTGAACCCTGGTCCTCACACTTGCAAAGCAGGTGCCGGAACCACTGAGCTAAATCCCCAAACCTATGGCAATAAGTATTTAAAAACTTTAAACATTCATTATATTGATGATGACACTATCTTTTATCTTTTGGAATCCTTCTCTCTTTGTATATGGACCATTATCCTGGGCCCTGTAGTAGGCTTTCACAGACTTGTGCTTATATATTTTGTAGTTGAGCCAGTTTATAATTATTTACACTGTGCTTCACAATCTTTTTGACAATGGGGAATGATTTTGTGGAAGACAGTATTTGCATGGACAGTATTGGCTAGGAGACAGTTCTGAGACTAGACTCTCATCAAGAGCATGCACCTGAGAGGCCCCATGCTGGCGTTTCATAGCAAAATTCCTGCTCCTGTGGGAGGCTAACGCCTGACTATGGATCTGACACGAGGCGCGGCTTAGGCAGTAATGAACGCAATGGGGAGCAGATGTGCATTCAGACGGAGGGCACTTTGTACGCACCTGTCCATTGCTCAGCTCCTCGGGCTGGCTGATTTCTAACAGGCCATGGAACAGTGCTGGTCTATGGCCCAGGGCTGGGAACTACTGATTGAAAGGGTAGAGATTTTCTAGTACATATTCTTTTCAGGTCCAGTAGCTAGCAAAATACTTTGTCTATAGCAGAAGCTCAGAAAATATGTCATTGTTGACAGTGAGAGTAATTGTAACACAAATCTTTGCCTGAGAAGATATTGAAACAATAATTGTTCATTGGTGAAATAATAGGCAGATAAAGTTAACTAGGTGGGAATTTCTTGTTTTAATTTATTTTAATTGATGATAAAAACATGGAAATTATACATATTGATGGGTACTGTGCAGTATTTCACTGCATGTATATGTTGTACAGTGTTCAAATCACGGAAAACTTTCCACAGAGTAAGAAGACTATTCATTTCACGAATTATGCCAATTTTGCTGGCTGTATTTAGCCCATTTCTCAAGCTTCACTCGGCAGCTAGTGAGCTGGGCATCCAGAGATAGACGTACTCTAATCTTACTAATACCTGTAACATTCAAGTCACACGGGACATGGGATAGAGCAACTTACAAAAGGGTAACAGTGGCTGCAGGAATTGCATAGGCATAGAGTGCTCAGAAATATGGAAAGTCAGCACAGGTGACTGGATAAAATTACAGATCAAGCAGAGCTTCATTGAGGCACGAGGTGGGCGCCTGGCACGAGGCGGGAGGAGGAGGCAAGGCGCGGGGCTTGTTGAGTGCAGAGTCGGTCAGAGCTCGAGTGTGTACAGCAGCAGGTAGTTTGTTGGAATCACTTTGCAGTTGCAAGACGGAGCTGAGATAAGCCAGGAGACGTAAAGCCGGAGCTGGTGAGTGACTTATTCACCTTGTGATGGACCTGGCATTTGTTCCGCCGAGACGACACACTCTGTGGCACTGTCACACCTCAGTGCTGGGACTCCTTCCCTTCCCGTTTTCCAGGTGAGACAGTTACATTGTTGGCCTGGTGTGGCTAACATGCTCAACTGGCCTGGTATGCTCTGATATAACTTAGCTACACTGTGTGTCCATGTATCCTTGATTTAATCTGCTAGTTTACAGTTGGTAATTTTTATTAGCAAGATTGTTTATTAGTTTATTCTTATGACTGTGCTAGGCAGCTGGGAGTTTTTCTTTTTTTATTTCCCCAAATAATTTTGGTGCACCCAACATTTTGTGGTTACCATCTGTACAGATGGATTACCAAGTCTTCCTGCCAAACTGCTGCTTTATAAAATGGACAAAGCATAACCTGAAAGCTACTATTCTATGCAACATGGAGTACCTACAGGCCACAGCCCAGTCTTCACGGTGGCCCTAGTTACTCCAATGTTAACATTGGTGAGAATCATCTTTTGAAAGAGTTTGGTCCTTTAATAATCAAGACAAAGCTCATATCTAGGTAACTTCAGTAGTGCACATTGTATTTTATAAACTTGGGCAGCATCACCGCATTCAAAGTGTATCTGGAGGACCTTGCCCACCGACAGCTGACCTCCATGTGTGCAAGTGTGTGTGAGGGGTGTGTGTGTGTGTGTGTCTGCTGTTTGTCAGGACCTTCACACTGAGTTACATTCCTAGTCTTTCTTTAACTTTTATTTTGAGAGAAGTTCTCAGTAAGTCACTAAATTACTCAGGTTGGGCTTGAACTTAGGATCTCTTGCCTCCGGCTCCCAGAGTGCTGGGGTTATAGACATGCACTGTCTTGCCCCACTAGCTGAACCTTTCTGTAGGACATAGACTGAAGAATTTCCACCGTGTCTCAGTCTGACTTCAGGAGATATGATTGGAGCAAGCCCTGCTGCCTTTGAAGTTCTCTGGGGAGGGGAACCAGACTTTTCCATGCTGTCAGCTACAGCTGTGGCTGCTTCCATGAAATGCTTCCAGGACAGCAGGCCACCTGCTTACACTCAGGATGAAAAGCCACATTTGGTAACATAGCAAAGAAAGGCTTGTGTTACTTTTGGAAAAACAGATCCAGGTGAGGCTTATACAGTCTCTGAACCTCCAGATTCCTGTTAAAAATTTGGATTGGCCTATGAACCTGTCTCAGAGGGAAGAGATTTGAATTTCCTTGATAGACATTACAGACCCCTTGCGTGCCTTCTGCCCTCAGAGCCTGGTTTGGATGTCCTGGTGCCAATAAGTTTAACAGGAGAGGCCAGACATGATACATGGGGATGGAATTTTTACTGAGTAGCAAAGAGCAAAAATAATTTGAGTCCATTTTATGAGCCAGTATGAAATCCAGGTGGAAAAGGGTATCTCTTGAGCACCTAAAATTAAGAAAATATTCTCTCTGGAGAACATGAGAAAACAAAACAAAACAAAACAAAACATTTGAGGCTTGCTTCCTAGATGCAATATGACATTAATAGGAAGGAATGTCGGACAATGAGTTACTGGCTACAAATCTGAAAAGAACTTGAAGTACCACATAACTTCGCAGAAGCACGTCCTGTATTTATTTATTACATTTCTGCTATCAGTGCGGAAAGCCTGTTCTGTCAAATCCCCTGACTTCCCACTGGTTTCCCCCACATGCTGCCAGGCCACAACTTTCTAATTGAATCCCTCATTTGCATTCCAGTTTGTTCTTCTGCTTCAAACAGGCGTAAAGGCGACCAATGTGATATTTTGTTAACCTCTTATGTACATGGCAAATATTTTTATGAGCATTATTTGTTTAAATTCACAGACAGAAACTGGAAAAAAAGCAGGATGTTCTGTGATGACCACGCTAAGGTCATGACCACCTCTGTCAGCTTTAAATGCTGACGGATTTGAGAAGGTGTGACAGCCACTGTGTGCAGTTCGGGGTTTGCTGGAATAAGGCTCTTATGTAAGGCATTTGGAAACCAGAGCAAAATTGACAAAAATATGCACCTCCATCCTTTCATCTCCCCAGCTGCCTCCCTTCTTCTTCTTACGTTCTTCTCTTCTCTTTGATATTTCCATGTGCTTTGAAAACTTCCTTTAGGGTGGGCTAATGATGACTCTTTTTCCCCTCATAAAATTTGTCTTCTGCTATCTTATGTTTTTTATCTTTTGTCAAGTTTTTCCTAGTATAAGAAACATTATCATTCTTGGAAGTCCTTGGGTTAATTGTGGGCCCTGAAAGCAAAGTCACATCAGAAGTACTGTGACTCATTTCCCTTGATAAAATGCAGTGGTAGGACCAGTCATAGTAATGATAGTCACATTATATATTTCATGTGCTGACCGTTATGAGACAGTAGAGTGGAAACATGAGACAACTATTCTGGCTATGTTTCTAGTCCTCCAGAGGCTTCTGTTTAAGAATAGCATCAGCCAATATACTCATATATATGCACATTTATGAATACATCCCATAGAACACAGTACAAACTCCTTTCTTGATTTCTCTATACTACACAGGCCTTTAATATTAAAAGCACTAGCCTGGAAAATAGTTTGTAGAGTCCAACAGTAACATTTTCTAGTGCAGTGGTTAAATAAATGCCTGGGAGACACATTGGCAGGGTCTCTCAGGGGGTCAGCTGAAAAGAATGAAAAATCCCAGAAAGTTAGCTTTTTGGTGTCACAGGAGAAAGCAGTATCAGTCTTCCAGGTGTTATATTTCAACTGAACAATTTTGAGACTTAATAAAAATATTTTTTCACATAGGAGATTTCAACTTTATTACTGTTTTGGAGTTCTGGATGTGTCTCTGTTAGAGTCATGTCAAGGTGAAACTTTGGCTACAGACTAGAAGTAATAAGTGGATTCCAGGCCATCCCTTCCTCAGATGCTGCCACATATTGTTATGCTGTATCTTTGAAGAGTGACTTTTGTTATAGAAGAGGCAGTTAAACATTAGGCTTTTGAAGAAAAGAGAAAAACATACATGGGTAAATTGCAGGGCCTATCCATTTAGCATTCACTCCAGGGGTGTCTTACAGACAAGTCGAAAAAGAGGTGTACTGCTGTGTGACTCACTTGAAAGAACTATTCAAGAGTGTTTAGGAACTGACCCCTTGTAAGTGTGATTGTTGAAGATATTTTTGTGTGGCTGCTCATTTCCCTCACACTGTCTTGGATGATGCATCCTTATCTTGCTCCTTGTACACATTCATATCTGAAGGGGGAGTTTACATAAATGTAGCTCAGCTCTCTTTAGAAATGACTTCAAAAAGAACAGCTTTTGACAGTTCTTAGAGAAGTCAAGTATGTTTATTTCTTAGGACAGTGATTTCCATGTCAAATCCTTTACAGTCAATGGTTCTATTTTTAAAATGTACCTTGGGGATGCATAGAAGAGACTGCATGTATTAGTTAGGGCAAAGCTAAGCTGCTGTAACAAAGAGACTGCAAACTAGCACAGGTTAGTGAATATAGATGTTTATTTCTCTCTCACAGTTCCACTGAAAGCATTCAGCTTGCGGAATGATTCGTTCCACTCTATCATTCAAGGGACTGGGAATCCACGATGGCATCATGTAGCTCCTCTGCCTGCCTATGGCATTGGTCTCATTTACTGATTTATCCTAATTCTGGAGAAAAAAAAAAAAGAAAAGTGTACATGTACACATGCGTGCACACATGCGCATGCACAGTGAGCATATCCTCGATTTCATGGCCCCTGGACTCTAATTAATACTCATCATTTCTACTCACTGTCCATTGCAGAGAAATTGATCTTGGATCATCCTAACTGCAAAAGAGGCTGGGAAGTTTAGTGCAGCTTGGAATCCATGTGTCTGAATATAATCCTGTTATGAGGAAAGGAGCCATTGCATTTTGAGAGACTTCTAGAGTTCACCTCTCAAAGGGGGAATGAAAAAAGCAAATTAAACCACTCAAGACCCTCCTAGATAATTTATGAGCAGTGTGACCTTCGCAGATTGGGTGCTCATTTGGCAAGATTTCATATAAATGAAATCATAAAGTATGTGATCTTTGTGATGGATTTCTTTCATTGGGATATTGTGATTCGGTAGTATATTCCTTATTTTTGTACTTATCAACCATCCTTACAAGTGCAGAGTTCTTCAGATTTCTGAACAGTGACCTATCATTCACTGTCAACCAGTGTAATTTGACATTTAGGGAACACTTCAAATGTTTTTGTATTTTCTGGTACCATACTCTTTGAAACCTTTTCGCACACGTAAGAAGAAACTGAAATTAATATATTGAAAAGGAATAAAAATTGCAGAATTTATTACATTGTAATTCTGTCCCATTTCCATAGAACTCCTTAGAGGAATTAACTGAAATTTGCCTCTGTAACTCCAGGTCCCTGAGGCTGCCTTCATCCACAAGAATAATGTACCAGTGGTCATATACCCATGCCAGGGTTCCTAGGCAGTTATGGATCAACATCTTGTGTGTCTGAAGATTCTAGAGAAATGTTAGTTTAAGGCATAATCTATGTATAATGTGGTGGACATATTAATGAATGGACAGATGTGTCAATGGTAATATGAATACATTTCTCAAGTAGTTGAAAGAAATCTTCTTTGACTCTAGACTTGAAAATAATAGTGAATATTTTGTCTCCTATTTCTTTTGTGATCAAAGGAGAGAGCTGCCTACAAGTGACTGTCAACTGAGCTGAAGTGGACACAACACGGAATTTTCTCGCCTCTGTAATGTCAGAGATGAGGACATAAAATAATTTTTTTTGGTGTTCTAAATGAAACTTGGTTTCATTTAATTTTCTGTGGACTTTCCCCTAAGATAAAAATGTCTATAGGAAAATTAACTTTCTTTTACTCAAAATTTTAATTATAAAAATGATCTGATATTGTGAAACTGAATTCTAGGTATGTCCTTGTTATATTTTAGCTCTTACAATAGTGCTAGATGCAGAGTGGGTCTTAACACATATTTCTTTAACAACTAACAGGTAAATAGGTAATTCTTGAATTATAAGGAAAGCTGTCAATCTGTTCTCCCCTCTCTAGAAACCAGACTATGGCAACCAATGATACCTGTCAGATTGTGGTTTCCATTTTTTTTTTAATTTAAGGAATAATTTCACTTAGATTTGACAGGTGAAGCGATGACAAAACCCAAATTTTAAGTAATTTAAAAAATTATATTTCACATATTTTTTTTTCTTTTAAAGTGCTTTCAGTATAAAAATTATGCTGTTGTTGTCATAATTTAATTTTTAAAAATCTTCATCATCCTCAGTGATAACCTATATTAGCCAACATTCTTTACTCTCTGTAACCCAACACTGGGTGATCACAATTCTACTCCTACTTTCTAAATTTGTATATTCTCAATATTTCATATAAATGAAATCATAAAGTATGTGATCTTTGTGCTGGATTTCTTTCATTGGGATATTTTTTATGGTTATTCTGCATTGTAGTATGGATCAGTTATTTATTCCTTTTTATTAGTATTTTGTTGAATCTATATACCACACTTTGTTTATTCTTTCATCAATTGATGGGTATCTGAGCACTTTATAGTTTTGGCTATTAAAGTAAAGCTTATAAGCAGTTCATTTAGACATAATTATATATCCAAGTAGATAAGTCATAACTATGAAACAGTGATCTGGCAGGAAATTTTTAAATATTTCTAAAATAATTCCTGGAATTCTTTGCTCCCTCTTTGGTTTCTTTCAGGCCTTTTGAAAGGCTTTTTACTTATTGCTTCTATGACTTTCTTATTTTGTTTCTTAAATGGTAATTACCCAGTTAGCGGTTTCACCGTGCCATCCACCTTCCTGCTGCCGTCTCTGTCTTCTCTGCTCTATTCCTCCTCAGTGTTTCCTTCTAGTTTCTTATTTTTCAGATCATCTTATTTTTCTTTAGTGTGTTTTAATTTTCACATATAAGAGAAAATGTGTTACTTATCTTTCTACACCCGCCTAATTTCAGTTAAAATAGTCACTAGTTCCATTCAATATTTTTTTTATTTTTAAATTTATTTTATTTTATTTTTAAGACAGGGTCTCACTTTGTAGTTCAGGCTAGCCCTGAACTCTCTATGTAGCCCAGGCAAGCCTCAAACTCATAGCAATCCTCCTGCCTCTGCCTCCGAGTGCCAAGATGACAGGCGTGAGCCACCATGCCCAGTATTGTGGTATGTGGTACTGATTGCTGGTGGGTGTGTCACCACACCTGGCATTGTTGTTTGTGGTTACTGAGGATTGAACCCAGGACCTTACACTTGTAAGGCAGGCACCAGAACCACTGAGCTAAATCCCCAGCCCTCACAAATTTTTAAAGATGATACAGTTTTTTTTATTTTTATTTATGAAGGCATAAAGCTTCACTTGTAGATATGTCATGTAGCCATTTATGTGTTGATAGGCACCTAGATTGATTTCACATCTTAGCTATTGTGAGTCATGCTGCAATAAATATGGATATAAAAAGACCCTTTTTTGGTATATTGGCTTCTTTGCTTTTATGTACATACCTAAGATAATCATATTTGCATCAATATAGGATATCTAGTTTTAGTTTTGTGCAAACGCTAAACTGTCTTCCATAGTGGTTATACTACTCTCCATTTCTACCTGCGAGGTCTGAAGATGCTCGGAAATAGCTGAGTGTGAAAGTGGCGGCACTAAGAACATGAAACCACATGCTGCTGCCTCTGAGCTGTGATTGCCTTTCGCATCCACCAGCCTGAGCAAGGATGGTGGGTGTGGTTGGATGGCTGCTACAGCCTTCAGTAAACAGAGGGGCCTCTGGAACAGGGGGCACCCTCAAACCCCCCAGACTGCAAAGTCACAAAGAGAAAACTGAGACTTGCTGGATTTGAAAAGAGTGGATTCCAGAAAGAACTACTCATTCAGAAATACAGGGAAAAAATTATGTTTTCTATTTTTGGACTCATCTTTTCTTCATGTTTTCTTTCTTCTTTGCTGGTTTGTTGGAATTTAAGGAATTTTCCTTTCTCCATTTTTTTTGTTTCTTTTTTCTTTTTCTTTTTTCCTTATTTTTTCTTCCACATACTTTTAGTTTCTTTTCTTTGTGTTTCTTTAATTTTTTTTGTATTTGTTCTTTTCTGTTACCTATTTCTAATATTAAAAAAAAAAAACCTTTCTATTCCTTAGTAGGATTCCTCGTCTCACTATCTCTTCTCTCATTTTTTAAATTGAGTTTATTGTTACATTTTAGGAATGCATTATGGTCACATTCCTCATTGGCAATTTGTATCTGTACATAATGTATCTTGATTCTTATTTTTCCCATTGTCCTGCCCTCCCATCAACACCCTTTCACCCATATATGTAAGCTTTGTTTCATTTTTACCCTTTCCAGTTTTCTTCTTTAATTATACCATACCCTCTCTATTTTCACTAGTATAACCATTTAGCTTTACTAATATTTAGAAAATCAACTTTATTCTTTAGAAAAGTAGCCATGTTACTACTCTTGATTTCCTTTCTATTATTAATGGACATATAGTTATCACACTTAATAGATATTTACTGGGAATCAGTATTTTGTCTGTTTTAGTGTTTATACTATACCTATGGATACCTTTTCTATGGTTAAAAGTGGTACATTATTGCTAGTATGATAGCAATATCCAGTTTGTTCTGAATAATATCATTTATTTACTTGCTGTTTCTAAGATTGCATAATTGTTACTATTAATAAGTTTTCTCTGCACACCAATATCAAGATTATCTTTAGGTAATTAATAATTTTGTGGCCCTCGCACTCTCCTCTCCCAAATTAACGGAGGTGGAGACAGATGTTCAAACAGAGGCAAAGGTTGAGAATTACTCATGCTCAGAGTGGATCACTGAAAATAAGACATTGACGTTAGCAGCAAACTCCTTCCTCTGTTAGTGCTAACACACACACACACACACACGCACACACACACACACACACACACACACGTACACACTAAATAAATAGCAAAGTGTAAGAAAACAAAAGATCAATCAGAAAAATGCCTCCCCAAACTCCCTATTCCCTCAGACGCAGTAGACTGCCACTGAGGGAGAAGATGAAGAAAGCAAAACCACACAGCGGAGTTATAAAAAAAAAAAAAAAAAAGAAAAAAACAGAGAAGATTAAGAAAACCATAAATAAGGTGTTCAGCAGACTCGCAGAAGATATAATTAAACAATCAAGCAGGGAGCTTATGGAAGACACAAATAAAAAGCTAGCTAAGCTAAACAAAATGGTAGGAAACATGCGTGACCAGATTGGAGGAGAACTAGGTCCACAAAAAGGCTCCAAAATGAAATCCAGGAGGTTAAAACTTGAATTGAAAGTATGGGCAACAGAAGCAATTGATGTGAGGACAAAGTATCCAAAGTGGAAGACAGAGGTGCTCACAGAGACCAATCATTCAGAGATACCTTAAAAACATAGGAAGTATAAAAGGTGGATCCCACAGCAGCTAGATGATACAAAGAAGGTCAATTTATGATTGTTAGGAATAAGTGAAAAATCAGAAGATCCCACAGATCACCTAAAAAATTATTTGTAGAAATGATGGCAGAAAATTTTCCAAATATCAGGAAAAAGTTAAACAGGTAAATGAGACTTGTGGAATGCCAAATAGACAAAATCAAAGGAGGAGCTTTCAGTGACACATCATGGACAAAATCCCAGAAGTTTAGCACAAAGATATTTTAAAAGGTGTTAGAGAAAAGCAATTTTTCACTAATATAGGTAAACCCCTTAAAACTACAGCAATACACAAAGTGAAGACAAACCTACAAAATGAGCAAAAAAAAATTTAGAAGCTATCCCTCAGCTGGAAAATATATGTCTTGAATATATTAAAAAATTTAAAAAATTAGCCCTCTCAAAATAAATGACCCAATTAAAAATGTGCAATTGAAAAGATACTTCTGAGAAAAAGAAAAAAAATGCTCATTAATACATGAAAAAATGTTCAACATCTCTGGCCATTAGAGAAATTTAAAATAAAATAACATGAATATTATATTTTCCAGAAAGAATAGTTGTTATCAAACAACAAATGCTGGTGAGGTTAGTGAGACTACCCTGTTTGTGGAAATATAAACTGGTATTACCATTATGGAAATCAGTGTAGCGATACCTCAGAAACTGAAACAAGCAGTTCCATTCAACCTAGGTATTCCCCTCTAGCTATCTTCCCTAAGGAGGTAAAGGCAACATATTATGCTGATCTAGGCATTCTCCTATTTATAACACACAATTCTCAATAACTCAATCTTGGGAGTAGCTGATATGTCCACCAATAAATGAATAGATTAAGAAAGCTGATATTTATATTCAATGAACTGCTACTCTCAAGAAGGATAAATTTGAGTCATTGAAATGACTAGAAAAATATTGTGAGGAAATAATGTTACATGAAATAAATTAGACACACAAAGCTTCAATGTCTCGTAGATCCTTTTATATGAGAAATACAAACTACAAGTAAAGAGCGAAATAAATGACAGATATAATAGGGAATAGGGAGATCATTATCAGATGGGAAAGGTAAGAAGATGAAGGAAAGATTAGGAAGAAGACAAAGGGGGCTAAAATTAAAAAAAATCAAGAAGTGTTACACACACATACCAAATCCCTGTGAGGAAGGAATGGCATTATCATGTGCTACAATTGTGTACTAACGAATTTCTATTTAAATGTAAAGAAACAACAAAGGCATTTTCGTTCCCTAAAGGTTAAGCTCCCTAAAGGGTAAGCCTTAAGACTTTAAAGGTAATATTTTATTTTGTTTGTAAATAAATTAAAGTCTTTAGCAAAAAACATGAAGATTGTAGTTATCTGTACTCTCAAAGCCGAAGGTCATGTCTTTATACAATAGATTTTTAGTTTTCCTTCTTAGGAAGTCTTGGAGAGCAGACAAGTTATCCTATCACTTGACTTAAGGGAGGAAGGCCAATGTTTGTTTTTGTTGTCCAAAACCCAGAAAACTTATATTTTGGTGGGGGGCGCATGACCTCTTGAAGCTGAAAGTTCTTTTGGAAGTCATATTTAATCCTTCTTTTCCTAGTTGGAAAGACTGAGACGTAGAGTTTTTGATGGCTTCCCAGTGGCACCCGTCTCGCTGATGTAAGAGCTGAGATTGGTGCTCAGCCAAGCACACAAGGCAGAGCAGCAAGGGCAGAGATTTAGGAGTCAGGTATGTCTGAAATTATAGTTCCGAATAGGTGTCCAGTTCACTTCTTCCCTGAACTTCAGTCCCAAGCTTCCTCATGTCAGAAGGAAACAATATAAGACATAAAGGAGCAAAATTGAGTATCTACCAGAAATATTGATTCCAAAAATTTATGCCAGTAATAGCCATGGTCTGGGTCTGTACCCCCACCTCTGCCTCTTCTGTTCAAGCCCAGTCTTGCCCATGTGGATTAACTTACAAGGCCATTGTGTTCACCATTGGTAACTTATGAGGAAAAAATTAACATAGAAAGTTTCTTCCTGTCCAGTTTTCTTTGACTCACCTTGATGCTGCTTCCAGTTTATCCTCGGAGCTTCTTTTAAAGCTAAATCCATATAGTGGTATCTTTCAGGTATCAGAGCATAGCTTATGCAAGTGAAGATTTTTACAGTTTAATTTGCATATTATATTTTCAAGCATAGTCATGCTGCTTCTGTCCTCTTAAAACAATGCTTAACATTACTTACCAGTGAAATAATTTTACAGGTTTTGTCTAGTAAATATTCTTGTATGATTAACCCTCAGGATGGTGCTCATCCTATGGTTTATGGTGCCTCTGGCACACTGCCAATATCCCAGTTTGAAAAGTCAGGCATTCGACCAGCCTTGCAAATGCCAGCTCTTGCATATAATTACAGGAACCTGTGAGAATGATCACCAGCAGCTGAGGGGCTCCAAGCTTCTGCGAATTCTGAATCCCTTAGTAAGCCAGACAGATCTGCTGGCGCTGCCGCAGGGAAAGGTTAGCATCCTAAATTACAACATCTCAATTTTCTTTTCAACTCTGCAAATACTTTATCCTCTCATCCAGAGTGACAAAGAAAGATAAGTGTACAGCGCTGCTCTTTCCCCATGTTGTATATAGAAGGAAATGAGGACTCATCAGCTTTTTCCATCCTTCATAAAACAATGAAAATATGCTTCATTACCAAGATAAAACAACGATGTGTATCAGGGAAATTAAGAACTGTGAGAATATGTGTCTTGAAATGCTTTCTTTAGACCCCACTACACAAATTAAAGGTACTAGTTGGACCTGAGTGGTATGTACATGTGTGTGTATGTGTGTGTGGAGGTAGCTCAGTGTGATCCTGCTATCAACAGCCTGCTCTCTAACCACCTGTCCAATGTCATCAGGAGGAGTAAAAAACAGGCAATATGGTGAATGTGGGAATTTGGCAAAGAAGAAAAGCCAGAGAAGTAGACAGCAGGGCGAGGGAGCCAAAACAGGTGGGCTGTCAGCCCATGTGAAGGTGGCCATTCCCAACAAGTAAAGACTGCCTAGGGGAGGAATTGGGATATGCTGACTCATCTGCATCCAGAAACCTCTATTGCTTTCCCACTATTTTTGCTTAACATTTTTGTCCTGTCTTTCCACTACCAACTCCTTCCATGTCCTATCTTCTATTTGATTGAAGGCAGTGCTCTTGTAAAATGGATCCACAGTGTCAGACATCCTAAAGTAATAATCCCAAGGGCTGGGATTACAGGCATGAGCCACCATGACCATCACTGTGGTATGTGGTACTGATTGCTGGTGGGCATGAGTCTCCACGTCCAGTATTGTTGTGTGTGTTTATTGGAGATCTAACCTGGACCCTTGCACTTGCAAGACAGATGCCTGAACCACTGAGCTAAATCCTTGGCCCCTCAAGATTATTCTTTAAAAATTCTCTCAGATTTTCTTCTCATGAACAAATGATATTTTAAGTTTATACAAATAGTTTATGTGTAAATATATTCTATATATACATATGTACACATGTACATATATGTATGTGCCTATATTCATGCACATACATTACAAAATAGCATATTTAATGTATCTGTAAATGAGTTTATATGTACAAATATATATGATAAGCTACACATAATTAAGTAGTCATCTAATTAAATAGATCACTGTCCATTTCTCTTTCATATAACACCTTTAGAGATGATAATCAGGGGCTTGAGATGTAGCTCTCTGGTATTGTGATTTCCTAGCATACTTGAAGTCCTGGGTTCAGTTTCCAGAAACACACACAAAAAATGGACACAATGAGTATAATGTAATTCTTTTCCATTTTTTATTTTTTTAAATTTAGCAGCATATATTAAATACTAGATATTACATATTGTACAAACATTTAATAATGTGTTGCCTGTTGTGTTGCATTTGAGTATGAGTGTGATAAAATAATATATGTATGTTCTGACATCAACCATGAGACAACCTATAGACAAATTTTAAGAAGTTGAGATTTTCATTTTCAGTCTTTTAGCTATTAAATATCTGTGGCCATTTTATTACCTATTCTGTATAAGATACTGACAAAAAATGTTTTCCCACTAACAAAAAGACCTGGCTCATCCACTCCCACCCCTGTGAATGGGCAAATCATTTAAATGAGAATCAATTAATAGTAAGCCCTTTGACAGTTGTAGCTCAGGTGTTGTGGAGGTACATTGAGCTTTCTTAGAATTATATTCAGGGATGTCAATTTGTTAATGATTTTCTTCAACTGCAAAATGCTTCCACATCCATCTCATCCACAGTGAAAGCAAATCTGATTATGAGGCATACAGGGCTTGACAGCCAAAGACACTTCTTCATTTATGAATCTATGCCTTTGAAACGTTGCTCAAATTTTTTTTAAAAAGTTCACATCTCCTATAAAAGGAAAAGGAACACAAGTTATTTTGCAGTAGCTATTAGTATGAAATTGGTTATATTCTTTAAGAGGTGAGAAAAGGAGGAGTGGCTTTCTCCTGATTAGCATGTTCTGATCTCCTTAGAGTCAGAGGGACTCTTCCCTGTGGGCTTTTTCAGGGGGAAGCAGGGAAACAGACTTGGTTGCACTTTTGATCCATAGGTTGAGACATAAATCAGAAGTACAAAGTATTCTAAAACAACAGAATACAAAGCAAATGTCAAAATGGCTTCCTCTCCATGGAGCATGTCAAAAAGGGAGGACACATGCCAGCAGGTGTCCCAATGGGTGGTAAATAAGAAGTCACCTTGACTTTCTTCTTCAAATAGACTTGAGAATGGTTTCCTTCCCCACTAGGCCAAATAAACTGCGCTGGGGACTCTCAGGCCTGCAGAAAGGCATTTATTTGTCAAGCGGTCTGAGAGAAGACCAGCTGTAATTGGCAATCCTTTTCTCTATTTCCACAGTACAGCCATCCCTGACAAATTAATTCCAATCAAACATTGGCTGCAGAGAGAGGCCCCTACCTAGCAGTGAAGTGATATGAGGCCTTGCAGTGGTCTGACAGCTGGATCTTTCAACTCCTTCTTCACTGAATGAGACATATTGAAGTTTTCTGGTCACTTCCACCACCTGTAAACAAGCTGCTTTCTCTGCCTCTCAGGCTGGGTGGATCTAGTGGGACTTGCTCAGCGCTGCAGTATCTGGTCTGGCACTGTGGCAGGGACAGGGATATGTCCCAGTGAAAAGGAGCTCTGGACAGTGTCACAGAAGACTGGCAAAGTTACCTGGCTGAGCAAAACCCCAAAGAGGATGAATGTGACTTTTGAAAGTTTGTAGGGATCTATTTGGGGCTGCAGTCTAGAGCATCTCTTCCTCCATGTGCATGTTGCCCATCTCTCTGCCACCCTTCAGCCCCCTAGTGAGATACTCAGCTCTTTCTGTGCATGGATTGGAGCTCATTTCTTGGACAACTTTGTCCACTCAGCCTATCACCAGAAACTTGAAAGTATCTTTAAATATGGCTTCATCTATACTTCCTATCTCTGCTTTTTCTCTTTGATAAAGTTCTTAAGCTTTAGTTACAGGAGAGACGCAGAAGCCTTCACTTTTATTTTAAACATAATTTTAGCAATTTTTTCTCAACCCATATCCAATTAAAACTCAGCATGAAAACCCTTTGATGCAGATACTGATAATAAGTGAAGAATGATATCTGCCCTGTTCTATTAGTGTAACAGAAGTGAAAAATCATACTCTGAAATATGTTTGGTTTTTAGGAGAAAGAAATGCTCTGTGATAAAATGCTCATGCTGCTATATCCCAAGTGGGTTATATGTTGTCTGTAATGTTCAAGAGATGATTTTTAGCCAAATTGTATTAAGAATAATACTGTCACCTATTTTCCAATCAAGTTACCTTTATTTCTTATAACTGTGGGAAATGACATTCACAACTCTGCCAACTGGATTTCAAAAAAACTGGAGCACAGAGCTTGGGAGTAGGTGGCAGAATGTTTCAAATCCTGCAAAAATGATCACCCATTAGACTACAGAATTAAATAGTATCATTTTCTCTCAATTTTCCATCTCACTTCTCCCAGATAACTAAGTACATGTAATAAAGTATAATTAAAACATTAGCTTTCATACATTTTAAAGCCATATTTAAATCTTTTCTCAACTCTGATATTGACTCACAAAAACACATCCTCCCCTTCTATTTAGAAGTGGAGATCTATCAGGAAAAAGAATGAGATCTAAATGATACCAAAGACTTTCCAAAACTAAAGTAAGTCTATTAGTGACTTGTTTAAAGTCACTAGGAAGGTAGATTGTAAAAGGAAAACCCATCATCTGCTGTCAGTCTTTATTCAGAGGTATGTAACTTGGCATTCTAATGATATCAGTTTTGCAAGGAAAGATACAATGGGAAAGATGCACACAGAGTGCTCTTTTCTGCTTATCCTCTGTCTTTAGGACATAAAATAACTTTATGAACTTTGTTCTTAAAATTTTATTTACATCATATTCCAATTGACAGTAAAATAATTGTAACTGTCTGAACTGAGGCATACTTTTATATTAATGATGTTAGTTACTATTTTTTGAGCACCTGTAATCATGATGGAAAACTATGTGCCATTTCTAAGCTTCACTATGATCAAGATCCATCATACTGATGGATATTGTTCTGCTACTGTACAGAGACAGAGTTGAAACTCAAGGAGATCATGTAACTAACTTAGGCTGAGCAAGAGGAAGAAGAAAATCTCTTGTTTAGTTTTGTTCTCCAGAGCTGCTTCTGCAACCTGTACTTATGTCTTTGTTCTTACATCTGTTTATGTCTTTTGTTCTAGAAAAGGCCAAGGGTTTGCATTGCAGTGTCGTGATATAAGTTAATTGACAATTGCTCAAAAAGCTTCAAGTCTGAAGAACTCAGGTTCCATTTTCCTGGTGTACACAATAGACTTTCTTATTCTCTTTAGGTTGAGGGGCTTAAAGCCTCTGAGTGGGCAATAGTAGCCATCATGCAGGAGCCTGAATTGTACAGCAGAAGCCACATGTTCTAACCCTCAGCAATGTCTCCTACCTTGTCCTAACCTTGTGCCCCAGATCATCATTATGGTTTGAAAACGAGTATTGGGTTTCTGGGGAAAGCGCATGGTGTGTCCCTAGCCAATTGTTAAACAGGGTCTGAGTTTTCAACAAGGCAATTGTAGTAGGTTTTCAGTTGATTCCCAATTATAACCAAAGCTTCTGAATCATTTTTGTGTGCTTTAGTTATTATATCTTTAATCAGAATAGAGCATCTATATGGCAATAGTTATAAAAGAACTTCTTTGTTTTAGGTTGTAAGCATATTTCAAAAGTTTTCTAATTATCTGAATCTCTGTGTTACATCTTGCCCTGACACTGCCCTCTCCCCTTCTGTTCTGTGGTCTCTCTCTCAAACACTATTTTCCCTTCCTTTAAACACACGCACACAAACACCCACAATGGAACTGTTAGTTGGAGGACTATAAAATGTTTCTAGATGGAGTTAAATTAGATAAAATTGATGAGTTTGTAAGAGAATCTCTAAATATTATTTCTATCATAATATGATTAAGTATTTGTATACTGTATATATGGAATTAGGTGTGCATATGCATGTATATTTATCATAAATAATCTTATGATTTATTTTTCCAATATAAGAAGTAGAATAGTGTTCCCGGCCAGGTTCCCAGGCCATTTTGCAAAGAAAAACTTTAAACTATGGAGGTGACCGAGTTATGGAGTAAAAGTGATTAATAGCGTTGTCAGTGAGTACTTACTGCACATTCACCTTGTGCTTTTTTTGCCCAGTACTTATATTAAATGTATTATATAAATTAATCCTTTTAATGTCCAAAAGTAACCTCTGCTTCTTCCTATGATGGAAAAACTCAAAATGGCTAACCAGCTGGTTCAAAGTCATTGAGATTACAAACACCATTACTGTAACTGGACACAGGCATCCTAACCTCAAAGTGTACTAAGGTGACAGCAAGAAGTACATCTCCATGATACTTATATTTTCAGAGTCACCTGGCTTGCTGAGCGTAAGGAAATGTTTCACCAGTCACACTAATGGTCTCATAAAATGGGGGAAAACGAAGTGTGAAACACTCAATGTTTCTCCCTACCCAGCCATGTTAGCCCTAGTGTAGACTATAGTGTGCAGATTGATCTGATTTCTCTGAGTTAATGAAGATTCTAGTTAGTGACAATTTATCTAGTGATTTTGGAGACTGATAAATGAGTTGTCACTGTTTGATTGGATGTAGGTAATCAAGGGCAGTAATGAAAGCATCTCTAGCATCTGAGGAGACTAGAATATTCAACAAATGATAAATTAAACCATCAGGGCTCTACACATGTGTGATTTATGCATGTACCCTGGGGTTATTGCTCTTACTACAAAACTCTATGGTACAGGCCTGGCTCAAAATACTGATGGCTTTTGTATTTAAGAATTCTCAGTGTGAAATAACATATGGCTCTGAGCAAATAACTGTCATACTCATCGAAATTCTTTCATGAGGGGCAGCCTATGAAATTATAGTTGAAAAATTTGATGCATATTTTGAAGAATAATTAATCACTTAGGCTTTTATAGTAAATTCACTTTCAGTTTATTCTAACTCTCTCTGTGTTTCTACTTAGATTACAGTTGTTTTGATGCCGACTGGTCCCTCATTTTAGTTCATTTTTTAAAGACAGGAATTGATTGACATTTTCACTGGTCGAACTCGCTCCCTTCATAAATCTGTAAAATAAAAATGAGCTTTCTGCTATGTGAAATCTCTCTTTTATGAGTTTAATAGAGACCTAGAAAGCTTGCAGGATAGCTCTGTTGACCTCATCAAGTTTCTTCTAGCACGATGTCTCCACATAAGTGCAGTTTTAACCATTCCCTTTTGGGGAACTATGTGTTACATGATAATTGTGATATCTGACAGTAATTTCTGGTACAACCAGAATCCTAAATGCAAGTACTGGCACTGCAGAACTGCTTAGGTCTCTGAAACAGAGGAAGACCTATTTGAACTACTGTTCCAGCTGTCCCCATGGCATGCATGCTCTGACTTCCTGACCAGCTCTTCCTGAAACATAGCCTTTGCTCCTAAGCCTCCAGGTCTTTGTGCACCCAGCTCCCACTGCCCTGAGAAAGTTGTCCCTAGGTGCCTTCTCTTCCATGAAAGCAGTTTGTTCTCTTCTTTTGTTCTCTCTTTACATCATTCCCATTAATGGGATTTTTCTGGTGTTATCTTTGTGGTTTGTTCTGACTGTTTTCACCACAGTGGGTCACAATCAACCAATGGAGGTTCCTAGTCATTTTGCAATTGAGAACAAACTTCTTGAAGGCAAGAATCTTTGAACAAGAAGATAAAACCAAGTGCCTATTGACCTGAATTGATTCTTCAGGCAAGGCTATTGATTCCTACAGCCAAAAATCAGTTGCTTTTGTGAACCTATAAATACATTGGGAAATGTTTTAATATAGACCTCTCTGCCCCATTTTCACTGGACCACAGATTTCCAACATTAGCTTCCCTTTGACAAAACCTAGAAAGCTTATCAAAATTCTAATACCTGGATCCAAACCCTAGAAATTCCCCAGCAATAAGGCTGGGATTCAGGCATCAGGGGTTGTTCAGTCACCTGGGACTGTTTAAAGGGTAGCCAGGGATTCAACTCATTCAGTGGGTAGAAGGGAAATTCCGTTGTGCCTTCAGAGGCTTTCTAGCTTTATTTTCAGCCTTAACATTTCACAGTGGGCAATTGACTTCACGTAACTTAATTTTATCTGACCTTAGACTTACATTCTAACCCCTGAGAAAACTAAAGCTGTGAAAGGGAAATAATTGTTTGTCTTTTCTTGCTTTTGAATACTTCCCAGGCCAAATGTAGACCTAATTTAAGTGATTATGGCTGTCCTTTATACGTGTTGTATATATATTTCTAAATCATTCACTCAAATTAATTTTTCTGTTACTTTTTAACATCAGAAGACTTAGAATTTTATGAGGATTTCCTACCTTAACTATCCTACATGTCAAAGGTTTCTATTTTGAGAAGCTAAAAATATGTCATAACAAATATGAAAGCCTGTAAATCATCAGTTGTTCCAATCGACCACAGCAATTTGATATCATACCCTTATTGTTTTTCACGTTTACAGTCAGGCATAATCTTACACTGTTAAACCTTGACTATATGTAACAGGGCCGCATGGTCATGTAGTAGGTGAAATTTCCCAGGTAGAAATAGAACCTGTGGACTTACTAAGCAAGCAGACCTGCGCACTTTTTGGAAATGTAGTTTCACCTGATTGTTACTCTAGTGCTTCCCCTGGTGACTACAAGGCAGCATTTGACTTCACCTTCTTAATGCTGATGGAGGAATTTGTTACTAAACTTTTCTGCTTCCAGTTGTGGAAATTATGCCTGTGTTCTTTCTCTGTCTTATAGCTAATGCTCTGAATTATTTGGTCATTCTCAGGTATGCTTTAGTTGCTGCTAAATAAGTTTTAGTTTCCTAGGAAAAATCTAGTGTCCTGTAATGATTCAAGACTTTGAAGTTGCTCAGGCTGGGATTCATATCCTATTTCCTGTTCTAATTATTTCTTTTCCATGAGCTACAGCTTCTCCTATTCTGTAAAAGAGAGATAATAGAGTATAACTTAACAGAGTTTTGCTGCCTGCACATTAAATGAAGAAAACCTGTCTAAGTGCCTAAGGCTGCATCTGATTCATAAGAAACCCTTTCATAGTAAATGGTGATTATTTACTTCTGTTTTCTAACCCCACAATCTTGCTACATTTTTCCTATTATTTCTACCAGTGAAAAAAAAATTTAAGTCATCAATACTGGATTCTAGGGCTTGGTTTCAAACTATTCTGAGCATGTTCAAAGCATCTTGGATGTAAATAATTCAAATATTTTTAGATCCCACCCCCTTGCAGATCAAGGATATCCAATGCACTCCAACAGATCATGCAAGAGCTCACTCATTAAAAGGAAATGGACTTTGCCTACTCCACAGAAAGTGTCTTGTGGCAATGAGACCCTGACCTCATTTTCATGGTCAAATTCAGGATGACAGGTGGGTTCCCCAGGGAAGTTAACTTTACTTTCCTGAGGCTGTTGAAATATAAATCAGAAGCCATCATCAGTGATAAAAATGTGGGTTTCAGATTTAGATGTGATCAAGTAACATACTTATTAAGCAATGATATTGTTATAGGCTAATTTAATATGGAGTTAGAGAACAGAACTAAGCTTATAAAATTCCTCTAGATAGATAAAGGTGAGATACAGTTTAAGAAGAGGTTTATTCTCTATTCACTCAGTGCCCATTAAATGCTACATGAGATGAACATTGCCTTTCATTTAGTTACTCGGATGTTTCCCAAGTCCTTGTTTTCCATTTAGCATACAACAAGTTCTTCTGGGCCTAGCAGCCCTGGACTAGGAAAGAGGAGGGCCACTTTGGGCAAGCATGTAGGAATGAATGCCCTTTCATCTGCACCTGGCCGTACATTTTTAGCCCTCAATGATGCACGCTATGTAGACTTTGATGGACCCTAGGCCTTTGGCAGACATCCAAACCCTGCCTGCCATTTTGATAGGTAACCAGATGTTCCAGGTGTCAGTCTGAAATGCTCCAGGAGATTCCTGGAGCTGCCAGGTCCTGCGTGTTTGGAAGAACAGAGGCCAAAATGATACCAGAAGGCAATTTGTAAGTCTGAGGAAGTAGGAGAGAAGCATTTCTTGAGGATATAATATCCCTGAAATATTGCTAATATTAAGAGGTGTGATACATAACTCTTGTGTCTCTTGAGCATTAAGATTTTAAGAGATAATAAAATTTCTCTTCCCTGTATCCTCTTCTTCCTCTCCCCCTACGCTTCCTCTATTCGCTGAAGTTTCTCATATGCACTGTCACCTTCCCATTTACTCTGTGAGGGTGCTGAAGTGCATGCGTGTTCGTTTGGAGTAAGGATATAATTACCCAAGAAATTTAGGGCAGAAGAAAGGAGCAGGAGCCTCACACTGCATATTTAACATCTGAACAGCTTCTTAACACCTTCCATAACAGCAGCAGCCTTTCTCCCCACACTCGCCTTTTATAGACATTTCCTTGATCTTTGCAGTAAAGCTAGCTGCTCTCCAGTCTAATCATTAACAAATAATTATCCAAGAAACCTTCAGTCTTGATTTTCTGAATTGACTAAAGGCTTACAGCTGCTTGCCAAGTTTCTAAGAACTATGCAAGAAGCTGGGTGAGAGAAAAAAGAATTAGGGGATGAAGTTAGTGACCTCTTGGGGACTTAAGCACCTGTTGGTCAAGTTTCTCTCTCTTGAGAGCCTGCCAGGACAGTGCGACACTTAGGATGCAAAGCTAATCAGGTTTATATTTTAGTTTTTTCAGAATTTGCCCGCCCCTTTTCCAATAAGATACAGATTTTCTATGCTCAGTGCAAGTGAGTCTGCGGGATTTTCGTCTCTAGTTGTAAAGGAATAGTATGTAATCTAGGACTGGCTCTAGGAATTCATCTAGGGACAGGCATGGGTCATGACAGATAAATTGACTCTCTTCTTGTAACTACTGATCCAGAGATAGGCACGTGCACATTGGTTCCTGCAAACTAATAAAATCTGGAAAATTGCTAGAAAGACACACTACTTCTGCTGGAATTAAACCTGAGAAAATTATAGCCATACTATTATTTGTACTCCAAAGAGAGACCAAAATAAATCTAAGAAAATCTCAAATGTTCAGTGAGACTAAATATAGGGGTTATGGATTCTTGGATCAAGCCGCTCAAAGTCAGAGATTCTTGAATCTTTGAGTAATATTAATTAATATAGATCTTTATTTGTTCCAGCCAGTTTGAATTCTTTGTTACAGCCTAGATAGTATTAATGATACAATTCTCTCATGAAAAGCACCTTGCTGTGTACATTGTATTATTTCACCAGAAAAGATGACTTTCTACAGTTTTAAAAATAAAAATGAAACTAAGAAGTTTTGGTTAATGTCTTGATTGTTTAGTTGAACTACTCTCTCTTTGTTATAAAGATCCAGTATGCTCATTGGAGAGTCTTTGTTACCTTTATTTATGGAGTTTTACTTACATTTTGGTAGGTTCATTATTAAATGCCTACTTTATGGTTTCTAATTCCTGAACTAAAAGTTCTATCTCTTTGGTTTTTGTGTTCTTTCCAAAATAACTCCATAATTAATGAGAACTATTCCCAGAACATGTAAATGGCACCCTAGTCCCATAACTTCCTTTAATCAGTGTTACAAGTGGTCACAATGCATTTCTGTTTTCCTCACTGAGTGCAGTGCACCCATGTGCAGTTGAGAATTTAATGTCAATGAAGCTGCCATTTGGACTTGAGTGGAAAAATAATTATTTATTTAATGAATTATGTTGCTGTAATTATAAGTCACAAGAAATATATCGGCTCTCTAGTAAGGCAAAGGAATAAATTACACATGGATTAATAACTTAATGCTTTATTAATGATAATTAGAAATAATTGAAGAATCTGCTTATAAGATTGTGTGGATGGCAGGATTAGATATGAGATTTGATTAAAAATATGGGCATAAGAGAAAAAGAGTTGCATTGTCCCTGGAAATAGGTCTTTCTTAAAGAGGAAGGTGATTCAGAGTGGAAGTAAGAGGAATGGAGGGAAAGGAAAATGATGCAAAAGGAATTGTGGCATATTTTATGCATTTGCATTCACAGACTACTCACAAGGAATGTAAACATTATGTATTGTCAGCATGTACAAAAAAAAGAAAAAGGAAGGAGATCAAGAGATGGATGGAAGGGGAGTGAAAGAAGAGAAAAAGATAAAAGAAAAGGAATTAAGGTGTGCTGTGTACCAATTTCCTGTGAGCAATGTCAACACTGATACTAAAAATATGTACTAATAAAAAAACAACATGTGGTCAAGTGTGAAATGTATCCCTATAACCCCAGCGCTCCAGGAGGCTGAGACAGGATGAATGCAAGTTTTAGCCTGCCAAGGTCAATGCTGTAATTAGCAAAACCTTGTCTCAAAAGAGAAAATGAAAAGGGAAGTGGAATTGCAGCTGAGGGTATAGGTCTTAAAGTCAATGCCTGATCTTACCCCCAAAATATATTTAAAGGACTCTCAGAAAAATTCTAAGCAATTCTATTGCAACATAGACAAATGTCATAAACATGCAAGAATAATAGAGGAAATGTGAATGACCAATAAACATGAAAATATTTCAGGTTCAAAACAAAGTGTAATTTTACTTTACATGCATTTGGATGACCAGAAAGGGGGGGGGGGAGACCGAGAACATCTAATGTTGAGGATAACAGGAACAGACCTGAAGTATTATGCAAGACAGGTGGTAGTATGTTGTTTGATCACTTGCAGTTGATAACTTATCTTACATGAAGCTTCTAAACTACAAATTTTCCTATCCTTTTTAATCAATAACCCCACTTTGGAAAATTTTCTTATAGAAATAGAAATATTGATATTGAACATTGTGTGTGTTAAGTATTTCTGGTTGCATCTTGGTTGGTAATGGTAAAAGCCCAGAGACAATCTAAATTCTTATGAATATCTAAATGAATGCAAAAATTATAGCGCATAAGAGAATTAGAAGTTTTATTAATGAAACATATAAGACAATAAATCATATCACTGTTTGGATATGGAAGGCTGCCTATGATATATTTTCAAGTTAAAAAACAGGAACAAACCAATGAAGTTTTTTTGAAAAAGTACAATTATTGATTGCATAAAGGAAATATAGTTGAAAATTTATAGCTGGTTGTCTTTCCTCTGTTGATCCTAGAATTGTCTGTCTTGTGACCTTGATGAAAGCAAACAACTAAACTGTGAGGAATATTTTTAAAGAAATTTTTCTGTGCATCCATTTCTTCTTTCTCTTTGCTATTGGGTACATTGATAGTGGAGGTCTTATTCAACCCCCTCACCCCCACCCCCTCAAATCCAACAAACTCCTGTCTTTCTCAATAGTTTTCTCTTCCTATAAATTGGAACAGCAGAACCAAGCAATACTCCTTTTCTCAATCTTAGGTACTCTACTCATTTCTTTCCATTCTTGTTGAACATGGTCACATTCTTTTTTTTTTTCTTTCTTTTGAGACAGGGTCTTGCTTTGTAGTTCAGGCTGGTTCTGAGCTCAGCCTCAAACTCACCTCACAGCAATCCTCCTGCCTCTGCCTCCCAAGTGCTGGGACTACAGGCATGAGCCACCACGCCCAGCACTGGTCACATTCTTAATAGCACAAAATGTTTTATTGCTCCAGAAGGAATTCTACTTCTTTCCTTTGATTAAAGTTTGGTTCCTGCTCTGCTCCTCTGGCGAGCTTGGCTCAAACCTCTGATGGCCGCATCACTCATTCACCAGCTTCCCAGGACTGATGTTTACAGGCCTTGTGCTCTTGCAAATATCATTTTAATGTGCTCAACCCAGTGCCTTCAACTTTCAGATCTGGTTGATAACGTCTGTTTTGATTACTTCAAAATCAGGAAGAGATGATGCCGAAAGCTATACAAATAATGGAAGATATTGAACATCACCTCTTCTTGCATATTAAACTCTATTTTATTTTCTTTTTACTCAGGCCTAACTCAGTTTCCTAAACTGAGTTTAACTGAATGTATTTTGAAGCTGACAGAAGAAAAAGATATGATATACAGTATCTCATTGGATGTAAACCACGTTCTCTTTACCTTTTATCAGCTCTGATAGTCAATGTCACACAAAAGATGTTGTCTTAGGATGATATCTTTTATGTGCCATATGTCAGGGGGTCAGTGCATCAGAGCTGTCATTGTGTGCATAGACTTGATCAGACAAAAGTGACAATTGTAGAATAGAATTCATACTTTTAAGCTACAAAGAAATTACATTGCAAATGCCTTTCTAGAAAGGAATCTCTCATCCCAAATGAAAATACTGTTTGCAAAATTGTTCATCTAAGTTGTTTTGAGAGAGTGCACAGCCTATCCGACTGCCTGAGCTATTTTCAAAGTGCTTCTACACCGTACTGACTGCTTTGATTGGCTGCTTCATGACTTTTTCTTTGTTGGGTATTAGAGCGGTATGTGTAAGCTGAGGCAAGAATATAAAGCAAAGCTTGCGGATGGCACACCTCCTTTTAGTATTTGTGCCACTCCCGTGTTTCCCATTCTTGCCTGTCTGATATTGGAAGCCCCACCCCTATCCCCCAGTACCCCACCCCGGCAGTGGGAGTGGTTAGGGCTCCACCTCCAGCTTCCTGGCGGAGGATGAGGCTCCTGCTTCTCCAGAGAAACAATAGCATGGCAGGCAGCTCCCCTTCCTCAGAGGCATGGATGCCCTCTCCCTGGGGATGACTTCCTCCCGCTGCTGAGGTTCCACTGTCAACTGCACGCGTCCCTTCCCCTCAGGGCTGAGTTTCTGCTTCGTGAGAGATCCTCCTCTAGGCCTCTAAATTGCCACGATCAAAATCTCTTTTCTTTGTTCCATTAGCCCTTTGGGTGGTAGCTGCTTCCTGCTTTGACTGTCTTGGTTCCCTCAAGGTTCCGTTTTTGCCTTTTCAGTCTTTAAAAACTGATTTAATCCCATCTATTACATTTTCTGTTACAATAACTGTGACAGTTTCTGTTTGCCTTTGTTGACCCTGTCACGACAGAGTCTGAAAGAAGGAGCTGTCTGTTCTGTCTCATTGACATGGACTCCCTGAAAGGTGTGTGTAATTGGAGATCCTTTCTACTAAATCAACAGTTTTCAAAATGAGCTCTGCATGTCCCTGAGCAAACCATCAACGTGTGATAAGAGAATTGAGGGTTGATGTGGGAAGATGAGCAGGAAAATCCACTTTTCTTCATTACGAAGACCTTCCCTTTAGCTCTTTCAGATTGTGCGTTTGCATAAGACTGAGTTGAAAGGATATTATCCTTTCTTGAGTTCCTTTAAAAGGGTATAATAAGGTTATACTGTCTATTGAATCATTTGATTCAATTTCTCTCTACTCGTCAGAAATGCATCCTCCTGTTTATGTGTGTCAGTATGTTTAGTTTACATTTTGCTGAACACATACATTCACTGTGTTTTACTCAATGCTAAGGTAATTTATTAGATAATTTCTTCCTTTTTACATTGTCCTCTCTGAGAGGGTAGGTGGCAGCTCTGTGCCATTTGTGAGCACTGAACCTTAGAAACCTTAGAAACAGTCTTTACATATTTCCTGGATTTCTGTATGCAAGTTGTTTAACCTTCCTTCCTAAATATTTTAGATTTTTAAAATATAAGGATACCTACCTTATACAAACTGCATAATTATTTTAAAATTAATAAAATGCAAATTGCTTTTCTTACTGCTTTGGAAACTTATCCCTTGTATACAGTGCAGCATTTTGTTATTGGTAGTTGGTAAATAGGTAGAAAGTAAGTGCCTAGTGAATAAAATCAATTGTTTTAGTTACTACTGAAGCATGACAAACCTTATAGAAATTCCAAGACTTAAAACACCAATTTTGGAATTTTACTTCAGTTGTTGTACATTTTAATGATGCATTCATGGTATTAACTTTTTGTGTAAAAATAACCCCTCTGTAGATCTCTTCAAAGTTGTAGAGAAACTGGAAATATATTAATTATCCTCATTTACATGTTTTATTACACAGACTCACTAGTACTTTTTATTCTTTTACTCTATGAACAAATAAAAGTCAGTCTGCCCAAATTGTATTGGGAGTCTGCTCAGGGAAAATGATGTGTTTGTAAGAACTACATGCAACCTTATTTCCAGATGGAATTCTCTTTTTGCTAATTTGGGGGAATTTATGAACCCTTCCTTTAGAAACCACCTAGGTGAATTGAAAATTGAAGACCACGAAAAATTAATTTCACCTGAGGAACACATCTCAAAATGAAGTATTTGCTGTAAGGTAATTACAAATAATATGTCATCAAGGTGATGAGAACTCTTTACATATGTACAGCATGTTTATTTTTCAAAAACTCCCATGACCTCTTGCTTCTATAATTCCCCAAAATGTTGTAAGATTCCCCTTGTGTGATGGAAAAGAGAAATGCTATAACCACTGTATTTGGATAAGCAAGCAGATAGATATTACAGCTGTATCATCTTAAATGATTAAATTGATACATTGCTTAATTTTTTGGTTTGAAAGCCATATGCTTTTTTGTTAGCCCAAGGTTTTATAAAAAGAAAAATGTTTATAGAATGAATACATCCTTTCTTGTGACATTTTTATATACAAATTTACTGTGAGAGGGTAATACTTTCCACTTGGGCAAGCTTTCCTGTGGTCAGCATCAAAAGAAAATCCAAAATGAGTGGTTTCCAGACTTATCCAAAAAAGCAAGACTTGGTTTTGTTAATGTAAAATTAAGTTTTCAAGTCTCTATTCTATGATAATAAAAAGACAGATATGAATTCTGTGATTTTTAAAAATATGATTTCCATATTATTAACTACAACTACATGGTAAAGTAGTGACAGGAATATGTATGAAACATGTTGTTCATGTTAATAGCTAGTCCTGATTCACATATGTGAAATTCACAACTCTTAAATTAGTCCAGAAGTAACCTGGAGGTTCATGGCTTTGCCACAGTTGGAGTGGCTAATACCCTACATGTCATGTACATTAGTAGAGGGGAAAGGCTACCTAAGAGCTTTGTAAAATGGATTCTAAGGCCTCTACTTTGGGTTCAGAGAAAAGAATGCTCTTACCAACTAGTCTGCCAGAAGAGAGAAAATACTGGGTATGGAAGAGCTTGCCATATGTGGGTGAGGCTATATGGATCACATGTTTTAGTTTGTTCTAGGAGAGAATAATGCAAATGACTAACTCATATATAATAAAGAACACTTGGGCTGAGGATTTAGCTCAGTAGTTCCAGCATCTGCCTTGCAAGTGCAAGGACCCAGGTTTGATCCTTTGTAACCACACACAACAATGCTAGGTGTGGTGATTCACACCTACTAGTATTCAGTACCATGTACCACAGTATGAGGCTCATACCTGTAATCCCAGCACTCAGGATGCAGAGATAGGAAGATTGCTGAGTTTGAGGCTGAATTCATATAGAAATCCCATTTGGCCAGCTATTACCCTACTAGATATCTTCGTAAAAGAGTTTTTAAAAACATCATATTATAGCGATACATTCATATCCATGTTTATAGGAGCACAATACTTAATTTAAAAATCTTGGAAGAGGCCTATATGCCCATCAACAGATGAATGAATAAAGAAAATATGGTATTTAAACACAATTGAGTACTACCCTGCTATAAAAGAGAATACAGCTCAGCAATTTTTAGGAAAAAGATAGATGTGCCCATAAATTAAGTAAAGTGAATCAGACATGCAAGCTTTAATATCACGTTTTATACTACGTGAGAAATTCAAAATAGAAGATAATAAACAGAGATGCAAATGGCTAGGAGACTAAGAAATGGAAGAAGCAGGGGAGAAGGACATAAAAAGAATTAAAACATGTAGTGTATAACACATTTATATGCTATTTATTATGTATCACAAACGTAGTAATAAAGAAAAGAATTGAGCAAAGAAGTTAATTTTCAGCATATATTTAAAAGGATTCTGAGCAACTCATTCTTATTCCCCTGGCTTGAATGAATTCCCTGCTATTGTCTCAAGGCAAATTGAGTATTGAAGTGTCCTAATTCCTTCTCCTTCACCTTATTTTAGTCATTCATAGAAGGACTTTCACTATGCATCGGTTGATACTTCGTGGGGATGTAGCTATCCCAGTCAGTGTGTGAGTACTTGGTTTATTCTACCTGGTTCTCATCAATGACGAATCACATGATGAGACCATTTATTCAGAAATCAGGGTAGGAGAGGAGCTATGCAGAAGTGCATATGATAAACAACTATACACCATTTTCCAAAAATGTCTTTTTGTAAGAATGAAATTTCCCTAGAATTGAAGTTATCATTTGAGCTAACTTTCTTCCATATGCATTAACTATCATTTTTTAAATTGTGAAATAGATACATTTTATATACATATCATGAGCACACTCTACATTGACAATTTGTACCAGGATATGACCTGTCTTGATTCTCATTTTCCCCTCCTCCACCCACTCTACAAGCCCCACGCTCTATATACATAAGCTTTGTTTCTACTTTTTATTACCATCACAATTTTTTCTTTCCCTTCATTACTTACCCCTACCCAATTTCCCCTTTGGATAGTTTATATTGTACAATATCTAATATACATTTTAAAACTCATTTACATTTGCAATTTCTCATATCAGAGAAAAGATACAATATTTACACATCTGTGACATATTTATTTCACTTATGAGTATGTCCTAAAAGTATGTCCATTTGAGTATGAGAGACTCAAACTTGTCATTCTTTTTGGCAGTGGAAAAATCACATCTTTATCCAGTCTCCAATTGATGGACATTTGGGTTATTTCCAAGATTTATCTATCACAAATGGAGCTGCAAGGAACCCTTCTCCACTGTTGGTGGGAATATAGACTGGTACAACCAGTGTGGAGATTCCTCAGAAAACCAGGATTAGAGGCCCCATGTGACCCAGGGATACACATGAAAGAATTAAAAGATTCATATCACAGTGATAAATGTGCACACATATTTATAGCAGCTCACTTTGTGATCGCATTAACTATCTTTAGAAAAAATTCTCCTGAAATGTTTAATTATGTGTTATGAGATTCCTGGAATAACCCAGCTCCTTATCAAACTCCTTTGCCTTATCCTACTCTGAGAATGTTGAAAAACATAGACATAACTACATCATCTATAAAATTATTTTAGTGCAGTTTCCTCCTAATAGTTGACTGCTCATAATTCCTTTTTTTTTTCTGAAAGAATGCTCTGTCTCAGACCCTGATATACCTGTTCAATCAGTAATTATCTTTCCAAAGCCCATCTTAAAACATCACCTCTTTGCCATCCCTGATAATTAATTGCTTTTCCTCCAGGCCAACTTTGTTTCTGCTTTCATTATTGCTCTTCTTGATGAGTCTATTTTTCACTTGGGCTGCTTAGGGCAGGACACACATCTTAGTCACTGTATGTCTTCAATGCCTGGAACTGTGAAACGTCTATGCTAAATGGCCATCAACGCTGGTCAGAACTTCTGGAAGGCAGTTGTATCCTCATGCAGGAGGCATGATCTGACTCTTTGTCTTTCTACTGTAATATGCCACCCCAACTCAAGCTAGTTTGTATTCTTTTTTTTTTGCTATTCTCCTCACTTCTCTAGAATTATTTCACTTTTGGTACCCTGTGTAAGTAGAATCTGCATAGGTAGAATCATAATGTAGAAAGCAGAAGTAAATAAGATCTATTACACTGTGTGTGTGTGTGTGTGTGTGTGTGTGTGTGTGTGTGTTTAGTTTTTAATCTTATTTTTTGGAAAAATTATTGAGAGAAAGCTTCTCTCTCTCTCTCTCCAGGGTCTCCCCTTATAGGTCAGGCTGGCCCCAAACTCAGTGTTGTAGCCCAGGCCAGCCTCACATTTACAGCAATCCTCTTGCTTCTGCTTCCCAAGTGTTGAGATTACAAATGTGAGCTATCACTCCCAACATTATGGTATATGGTTTCCAGGGATTGAACTCAGGACCTTGTGCTTGCCAGGCAGATGGGGGAACCAGTAAGCTAAACACTCTGCCCATGAGAAAATTTCTTTCTAAAAGAGACAGAAGTAGGACTAGAAAGTGGATTCCCCCATGTGTGTTTTTAATATGGCATTATCTTACTTATTATAGTCACCACCATAAAATAAAGAACCTTTTTGAAAAGAATGGGATCTTTTATGGAGTATTTAATGTATAACTGCTATTATGCTTTGCTTTGTTGCTTTATTGTCATGATATATCATATCTTGGAGCAGCTTAGAATTTTCAAAAACAAATGAAAACTAGTAGTCACTCAAAACATATTTCTGAAGGGAGCCAGGTAAAGTGAGAATGACATCAGGGCTGTGCATCCATCTGTGCAAAGAGCTGTCATGTATCTTGACCCATTGGTGAGACAAGTGCTTGGCCCTCCTGGAATGGGTTTCATTGAAGAGAAGGAATCTTCTCCAGGAAACTTGGAAGGACAGATAAATATTTTTCTGGGCTCATTAAAGGGATAGCCTGTTTTGGACTCTCTGTACTAGCATATATCCAGGGAGGGTGATTAGCCTTATGTCTTCTCTTGGTTTGTGAGACGTGAGAAATGGATGTATGTGCAGGCTGGAGAGAATGCGTGAACACATGGGTGTGTGCACCAAAGTCACTGGTCACTTCACCTGGCTCAGCCCTCATAATTCACAGGCACTTCCACAGGCCCACCTTAGTTTTGGTGGCTTTTCTTTCTTTATTTTTTTTTAATCTAGGAAAAGTGAATTTGATAGTTGCTACTCTTGTTTATGTCATCTAAAAATACCGAATGAGCCTATAATCCATGCCAGACAGCATCCTAGACACTGCGGATACCATGATGAATGAGTGATCATGCCTCCGTGACTCCTCGGGTTTTCACTCCAATGGAGAGAGTCATAAAATAAACAAGTGATATGATTAATAGCTTCTTGTGCATTGTAAAAGAGAGTTATGTGATGAAAGAGTGACTGTTGGGAAGAAAGTGATTGGTAAAAACTACTTAAAATTTGATCCAAATTTCCTTAACCAAAAAGATTGAGTCTGAGCATTCTTTGAACTTCTCTGAAATTTGTTCTGTGTGTGTTCTCCCATTCACTCATTCAGCCAATGTCCACAAGTAATTTTGTGTACTCGATTCTTCAGCTGGCAGTATTATGATGCATTGATTGACCAGACTACTGAATTATTTTAACCCTGGGAATAGATTCAATCAATCAGTTTAACTAATTATTTCACTCATTCATTCAATTATTATGCTGACTGCACTGCTCAAACATAGACATTCCTATAACTTGAAAGTTGATAAAATAACACAGAATGATATGACTTATCTAGGATCTTGCAATAAGTCAGTTCTGACATATTTATGAACTGGAAGTGGGATCTTGCAAAACATCTGTAATTTATAAATCCTCACCCTGTAATTTGGCCCATTGCCATATCTTTGGTAGCAATATGTTCATAATTTTTGCCATACCTTCCTTCTCTGTTTCTTCTAGATCATAATTCTAAGATTTTTTTATGTACTTACTTTGAAAACCTTTAAAATAAGGCTTGAAGAAGAAAGATATTGTCATAAATATAGAATGAATTTTAATTTATTTAAACACACTGTATGACATTTGCTATTCTGCAAGAAACCCTCCCAAATTAGTTTAGCTTTAAGAATGAAAATGGTTCATTACTAGACCACAGAAATTCTGGAAAATTTTCTAAAGTCTCCCTGAAGCCTATAAAATTGAAATTAAACTTTTCCCTCTGAGGAAGGGTGTTTCTTAGAGGCCTAGAAAGAAGGCGTTCTGGTCACAATACTAATTTCCAGTATTTACTGCACAGTTACAAAGTGCTACATACAAAGTTAGATCCTGTGGCAGATCCTGTCACTGTCCTTCCTCTGACCTTCTCTGCATCACCATACTCATGCCCAGCTCTGACATTCACCCACAAGAAGCTTCATCATCTTCCCCCAAAGGCATTCTCTGGCTTTTGGAAATTCCTGTGCTGAAGACCAGAGAGATCAGAGAACCAAGGAGTCCACACTCCTCCACACAGACCAGCTACCCTAAGGGCTTCAGTGGGCAGAGAATTATCCTCCTCCTTTGGTCCTCAGACAGGATAGATCCAGCGTGTATGTCCCACATGATTTCTTAAAGTCCCAGTGGAATTTGGTCCCAAATAGCCACAGCAGTAAGGGTTTCATTCTCCAGATAAATTTGTTTGGTTTTGAAGTCCAGTTACTTGCACTCATCTCCTTGTCTAAGGTTTTGTTTGTAGGAGAAAAATCAAGATAGGTCTATTGCATACGTTATTTCAGTGTATCTTATCACATTATTAGACCCATTTTATAGACAAGAGAACTGGAATTCAGAGAAGTTAATCAGCTTGCCCTTTTATTCCAAATCCTTTCTCCTTTAAGTTTTTTTTCAAAGAAACCTGTCTTTTAGAAATATGCAGCCATGGTTTAATGAATTTTGCAGCAGAAGAATAAGCCAAATATTTATTGATTTGAATTGGTGTAGGTATGGTAAAAAGTGTGGGAGTTGGAAGTTTGTTCATTCATTGTACAAATATTTATTCTCTCCTCCCAAGTGGCAGGTACTTTGCTCCCTCCTGAGTATTTAGTAGCAAAAAAGGAGACATCCTTAGAAAGAGGCACATTGCATTCTAATCTGTAAAAATATTTTACCAAAGTATTGCAGGTTTCTGTGATGTTCAGATCTTAGGTTAATACTCAGAAATGTCTAGCCATGGCTTATTGATTTCCATCTACTTTGATGCCAGTCAGGTGGCTACAGGTCTTTTATTTTTAACTTTTAGGATAGTTCTTTGCCCCTTAGATGGAAATTCTATGGTTCCTTCACTCTGGAATATAAATCCCCTTTGAAGGTAACGAATGTATCTCCCAGTGAATTGAATTTGAATGATAAATGACCAATACATGAATATAATTAAATGCAGGAGCCGCACCCACTCATATAATTAGATGCATGAGTCTTTTGGAAAGTACTTGCAGTGAGAAAATATTGACCATATAAAGAGGATATTCTCCCCCATACTTCTATTCAATTAAAAGAAGGGCGAGAAAGAGAGAAGATACTGATTTAAACCAGTGGGTAGAAATTGGTGTTTAGTCTTAGCGTTTTAACTACAAATGAAACAAATATCCCAGTGGTGTTTCATTCTGAGTGCTCTGGTGATTTCACAGTTGAGTAGTGATTTGCACCTTGCTTCATATTACCTAGGATATATCATGGCATTATCTATGAAAACACTTTGGCTCAAAAAAAAAAAAAAAAAACCGCCTGTGGACCCAAAATGAGCTCAGTGGTTGTGCAGTCACAGAGCAAACTGCAAATTTAAAAGATCACATGGCACAGTGGCACTGCCTTAGTGTCTGCAGAGAATGCCATAGACTCTAAAGATTCGCCCGTGTGTCAGTACCTGGCTCTGGCTTTTCCTTCACTCATTTCTCTCAGGAAGACTGAAAGTCAGAGTGCCCTGTTCTCAGCTATCTGATCTAGTATTTCTTCTCCATCAGGCAGCTAGCTTCTATATAAAATACCACCTGGTTATGCGACACAAGATTGACATCTGTTGGGGATATTTAGATTTGTTTAGAAGTGCTAGAAGAACACTTTAGGGCCAACTGATGAAGCCATAATCATGAATATTAGGACTGTGAAAGGACACCATGAATGGGGGAGAGGTCTTATATGAAATTTATTTAATCAATCCATTTCATTTAATCGAAATCTGTACAATATAGAAAATATTTGAAGTACTAAAGGATGAAAGGAGGGCAAAGGGGGTGGTGAGAACATGAAAAGAATTAAGATATGTTAAAAGTTTCACCTTCCCAAGTGAATGTAATCATGCACTGCAAATATGTACTGATAAAAATAAAAATTAAAATACAGTAATACAAATTTATAAAAAGAAATCAAGCAAATTGCTTAATTTATTGATTGACAGCTATGTATTTAATAGCGACATTCTTTCTATGGGGGATAAGAAAGAAAAAAGAAATAAAATGCAATCCTGACCCCAAAAGAGATTACTGCTGGCCAAAAGACATATACCATATAGATTAAAACAGAATTAATATGAAAACAAGTTAGCTCATTGGCATAATCACGGATGGACTGAGCGGGGAGGTGGAAAATGGTTGACTTGAGCAGACAGAAGTTCATTTGTAGGTAGTGGAAGAGCACGAAAGGGACATGGAAGCTGTGGTAAAGTACACAGGTGGAGCCTTGGAAGATGGCTGAACCAAAAGTGCATGTGGGGAGCTGGGAATTCAAATGGACTGTGAGATTGAGGCTAGGCCGTAGAGGGCTCTGCATGCACAGTGAAGATAGCAGACTTGAGTCCATGGAAAGCATAGCTATAACACATGTCCTCATCTGGTAGGTGGGTACAGAATGGATTGGAAGCAGGGGAGAGAAATGGAAGTAGGGGGGAGTAGCTGGGCAGCTGAGGCAGGAGTGTAGTACAGGAGTAAGTGCAGCTCTGAGTTCAGGTGATGCCAATGGGAATGCAAAAAGCAATCCACAGAATATTTTCAGAGGACTAAGTGACACATTTGAGATGGAGTACAGTAGACAGAGAAGAGAAAGCTGAATTATGCAAATAGATAGATGTCTCATCCCATGATTTCCTAACAATGATGTAGCAGGCACTAATTCTGTGTCAAGCCCTGTTCAAAGGCTTTGTAATAAAAACTCTCTTCACTGTCAAAATAATTCTATGAATTCAGTATACTATCCTCACTTTCCAGAAACGTAGTAAGTGAAACAATTTGCTCTAGTTCTCACAGGGAAATTAGTCCCAAGCATGGAAGTTTTAAGTTTGGTGACTCTCCAGTCTCTACATTCCCCAGAGGTCAGTCTACATGTGAAATTTTGAATAAGCTCTGTTTATTTTCAGTGCCTTACTTGATGCCTCTTTCCCCTTCTCATCGTCAAACTGAAGCCCAAATTGCACCTGAGATACTCCCTCCCTCCACCCTTTGAAAGGGAAGCTTGTCTTGTATGCATAGTCTCTTGCACTGGTGGAATGTGGAAAAGGAGTCAGGGTGTCACTCAGCTCTTCAGCTTCGCCACCTCATACTGCGAGGTACAATCGGCCATTCTCTGCTGACCCCACATTGCTCACAGCTTCTTCCCATCTCACCTTTCTACTGCCATTTGTCCTGCCCCAGGAGCTCTACCCTCGTGTCAAGGCCTGACATCTCTCATTCTCGACTGTCATTTTAGGGTCTGCTGTATTCTGCAGTAGTTGCTCTTGTCTTCCACCATTTCTATCCCCGCATCACTGTGATTCTCAACGCTGAACTTCTCATTGACTGTAACTTCCTGTTGGCCATCTTGTGTTCACTCTCTTACTCCACTTAGGATCTGCTTTGCCTCTTCTCAGCCTTGGCTTCTGGGGTGCTCTGGCTCCTGACTTGTGCTTCCTGTTTTCCCAGTTGTCCCTGTCCTCTGAATCTATCAAGACCTTTCACTGGTACTCATTTTTTCTAATTTTCCTCAGGATCATTATATCTTTTCTTTGGTATGAGGAACTGAAGGCATAAATGAGTTCTAAATTTATGATAATTTATGAAATAGTAAGAAAATATTCAAATGGAAAGGGGAGGTAGTAGTAAAGAAGGGAAAGAAAAAACTTGATGGTAAAAAAGGAAACAGCTTATGTATATACAAGGTGGGAGTTGTGGGGGGATAGGGCAATGTTCTGTGTCAATTGTGATCATATATAATATACTAATAAACCAATTAAAAATATAGGCTTGTGACCTAAAAAGAATAAAATAAAATAAAATGCACCTGCAAGCTGAAAAAAGAAAAGATGACAGTCAGCCAAGTTTATCTCACCATGCATATACATACTTGCCTATCTGAGCACTTCACTTCTCAGCAGTCCCATGGGTCACCTCTAATTAGTTGTTTCCCGTGATTCCCTGCTCTACTTGAGGAATGATAGATGGGAAAAGAATAATAATTATACTATTTTCTAAGTGATTGTATGTACTAGAATCTTGATCTTGTAGGTGGTATCAGTCCCTTTGTTCATATGGTGAGTCTGAGGCTAAGACAGTTAACTTACATAGAACTTTAAAAAAAATTGATACCTATTTGTGTCTCATACCTATGGGTTTTCACTTTCAAATGTCGTTACTGCTGACCATTGTCTGGTCTACAGATAGCTTCATTTCTTCCTGAAATGACATTATCATAGGGCTTTCAATTTCTTTCCTCTACATTTTTTCTCATTTGTTTATTCATTCTTTTCTCCTTCTTTCCTATCTAAAAGAACAAACTACTATCAATTTTTTGCTACTGTCAGCTTCTCTTTGTTATCAATTCCAGTTTTTCCATTTTGCTGGCCTATTATCCCCCTTTTCTGATGCCTTTCATTATCTCCTTCTAGATTAAATGTTCCCTCTACATCACATAAATCTGTCTTTTGTTTAATATGCTAATATTTGTTAAGCTTGTGTGAGATATAAAGTTAATCTTTTGTCCTTCCTGCTGAACTATCAGACTAAAGAAACAGTTATTATTACAGATATCATCTACTGCCAATGATACCAAAGCTGTTTTGAATGTGGCTTTTTCTTTCTTGCTGTTTAATTACTGAAATTATCTCCAAAAAAATATGCCAATGACTTCCAGGTAATTGAACTAAGTCAAATATTCTTGATTTTCATTATCTTGAGTTTCCCTGCTACTATTGGCAATTAAACACTATCCCTTCTTTGTTGAATGAGCTTTCTCTTGGCTATTATGTATTATATTTTCTGCTCTCTTTTCATATCTCTGCCTATTTCTTTTCCAGCTACCATTTTGTAGCTACTCTTTTTCTTTCATTTTGTTTTTTGGCTCTCTTTGTATTCTCTCCCTTAATAATCTTACTTAGTTATAGACTTAATGCACTACCTGTTGAACATTTCTTTCCCCTTGTTCCCACATGTAATTAGTTGCCAACTATGTTCAGGCTTCCTTTCTGTACATACTGAAACACTTCTCTGAAATGCTTCAGAAAGTGGCAAGATTGATAGCATAAGTATGTTTGAAGCAAGAGGGAATATCCTGAAGGGTAATAATGGCAGTACATTTTTTATTATAATAAATTTGAAAAATTTGTCACCTTTTTACTTCCTGCTATCATCCAAGTTTATCCTATTTCCTTTGATTTCACTGTCTATTTTTAACTTTCTATCTTATGTTCCAAACTCCTTTTCTATGACATTCTATGGTGAAATCTATGCCTGGGACTTTTCTGCTCCTATTACCTTTGCTGAAACCATTTCTGTAGAATCATCTTCCCAGTTTCTATTTAAGTCTCACCATCTCTAAAGTTTTCTATAAGCATGTTTTCCTATAAGAACTTTTTTTTAATTGAAATCTTTATTGGCACATTACCTATACACATCATGATTGCACTCAACAATGAGAATTTGTACCAGTACATAACACAACTTAATTTTCATTTTTTCCCATATCCCTACCCACCCTACCACCCCACCCCATTTACATTAACTTTGTTTCTTTTCTTTTTTGTTATAATCTCATTATTTTTACCCCTTCACCCTATTTCGCTTTGAGTGTTACCTATAGCAACTTTCCTTGAACCTATGATCTCCAATTTTCACTCCAAATTTGATGAAGATCTTTCTTTCCTTTGAGTTTCTAAAACAACTTTCATGCATTCAGTTTACTATTTTTATATATAGTAGAAAAGTACAGCAAGAATGTGGAATTTTGAGCCTAAACTGCCTAGAGTGATCAGCTTTAGCATTTACTTTGTGGCCTTACCCTAGTTACTGGACATCACTGAGCCTTACCTTGCTCATCCAACTAGTATAAGAAGAACTGGACTTTAGATTTATTGGACAAATTAGAAAAAATATGTGATAGAGCTGAGGTTTGCCATTCAACAGATAGCTGCTGAATAAAAAGCCTTTATAGGTGCTGGCAAGTGTAGGCTACAGTACAGAGTGGGAACTCAAGAAACATCTGCACAGTAAAAGGGCTAAACTTAGACACCTTTGCAAGACAGGTGCTGGAACCACTGAGCTAAATCCTTGGCCCTTTCTTTCTCAGTTTTTAAGTCTGTCTCCTAAGAGGCCAAGAAGACTAAAATTGGACTTACATGAGAAATGAGTCAGACTTTCACTATCTGGGAATGACTTTTGACCAAAGATTTCCCCTCCAGACAGTAGAAAACACTTTCTAAGACTGCACTTCAATTGTACAGAGTGACCAGCTGTCCTTGCTCCCATTTTCTGGGCTAACCATTGCCTTTCCATTTCCTAAGCTTTCTGGAATTCTTCCCTTCCAGGTATTTTCAAAAACAATAGCTACAGGTTGTTCTACAGTGACTTTGCCAATTCTCTCCACATTCCAACCCTGCTGATGGGAACATATCCATTTTGCTTTAAAAATTACCTGACTTATTTTCTTTCTCCACTTCAAGCTTGTTTCTCCCGCCCTAAGTAATACCCACTTTGGTTTATTGATCAGATATGCATGTTTTTTGTTTGTTTGTTTGTTTGTTTGTTTTTGGTTTATTTGGGTTTTTTTTGAGACAGGGTCTCACTTTGTAGTTAAGGCTGGCCCTGAGCTCAGCCTCAAACTCACATCACAGAAATCCTCCTCCCTCTGCCTCCCAAGTGCTGGGATTACAGGCGTGAGCCACCATGCCCGGCACTGTGGTATGTGGTACTGGTTGCTGCTGGGTGTGAGTCTCCACACCCAGTATAATATGTGGTTAACCGGGGAATCGAACCCGGGTCCTTGCTCTTGTAAGACAGACACTGGAACCACTGAGCTATTTCCCCGGCCCCAGATTTGCATGTTTTCTGAACAGCAGATTCCTCTAAGGTTAATGCTAACTTTTCTGTCAGTACACGGAAACAAAATTATCTTTGGGTATTTTGTTTCATTCTGTAGAAATGCATCTGTGTGGCAGAGTGTGTTTTAGCGTTCAGACAACCAGATTGGAATCCTGGCTTAAGTGTCTCATAGCTTAGTGAATACAGGCATCTGTCAGAGAGGATGAAATTTAAAATCTTATGCCTTTGTGAACCTCAGTTTACTTCTTTATAAAATGAAGTTAAATTAGTTGCATTTTATATGAAGTAATGCCACTGAGAGATCTTAAAGGAGAAAAGGCAATCAAAAGCTCAACACAAAGACTAGCACATAGTAAGAGCTCAATATATACTAGCTATTAATATTAACGATTTATCATCAGTCTTCCCTAACTACCAACTCCATGATTGGTTTATGCTTTAGCTTCCCAAAATGTATTTATATTCATTCATTCCATATGTTGTTGCTTATTTGTTTTCATTGTGTTTAAAATTATCCCTTTGGATGAAAACTTCACTAATGGGCGAGGCTTCATATTGTTTCAATAATGTCTTCTCGTCCACCCTTGATGTTCCAGCTGGGATGCTATGAGCACGAGGGGACAGAATGGGAAACAGCCCTGTGCAGGTCAGCTTTGTTACTCTGATGAAATATGTTGGCAAAACAATTTCAAGGGAGGGACAAATTACTTTTGGCTCATAATTTTAGAGGTTTCATCCCATGTTGCCTGACAAAGCAGAGCATCATGTTAGAAAAGGGGGGACAGCACAGCAACGTGACATGGGGGAAACAGGGTGGAAGGGGACAAGAGACACCCTTTAAAGCCATGCCCACCAACCTGCTCCATCCAATTAAGTCACCTCCTAATGAACCCTTTGGCCTATGAACTCTGCAGTGGATTAATTCATTTATGCATTTAGAGGCCTCATTAGCCAATCACTTCTTCAAAGCCCCACCTCTGAACAACATAGCCTTGAGGACCTAACCCCCAACCAAGGAGTCTTGAGGCACATGTCCTCCTAAGTCATAGCAATCCTTTGCTCTGTCCTGCAACAGAAACTTTCTTCCATCATTCACAAGGGCTGACCAAAATAAACAGTGAATATTTGAGTTTTTAAAGTCAATTTTATTAAGAGATACATTGGCCTTAATCCTCTTCAAAATATTCCCCCTCCTTTCAAACACGTATCCCATTGTTCTTGCCACTTTCCAACATGCTTTTACAGAGAAAAAAAAAAAAAAACCATGCGAATATGTTGCCAATAGAAATCAGGCTTGGGAAAACATTTCTGTGTGTCCTCACTCACCTTATTCACCAGATCTGGCACTGTGATTTCTAGTTCTTCTGCAAATAAAAGCGACTGTGAAAAGTAAACATTTTGAATTGATTTGGATCAGCAAGGAAGCCATGAGAGCCCTGCTAAAAGACACAAAAGAGGACTTTCAGAAATGCTTCAGAAAGCAGCAAGGATGATGGGATAAGTATGTTTGCAGCAAGGGGGGGGCATCTTGAAGGGTAAAAATGGTAATGTATCTTTTACTATAATAAATTTCAAAAATGTGACAATTTTCTCTATTTCTCAGTTGCATCTTAAAGCTAAGTGCTCCTGAACTTGTTTTCTTTTTCCTATTTTCTACCATACGCTTGCTAGGATTGGTAGTTAGCTAATTTTCACGAGGATATAGATTGCAAACAAATAGGAAAACAGGGCACCTTCCCCCTGCACAGTGATTTCAAACAGAATAGAAAATCGCAATGCAGTTTGCTAGATGCATGGTGTGGCAGTCTAGGTTCCTATTCCTGTCGGCACCTAAGCTGGAGAAAGTAGCTCTTTTTGAAGGACAAAGACAGGGAAGTTGTCTATCCTGAACTTAATACACATATTGACAGCTGATCCTGCCTGGCTAGATTAACCTTATAGGGCCTCCTAAGGGTGGGTAAGCAATATCACTCGTCTTCACATCTACCCAGCTACTTCTCTGTTGATTTTAATGGCACATGGGTCAGCAAGAACTTTTGAAAACCATGCAAGTGAAACTTTTTCATCTGTCATTCAAGACATGATGCATTTTTCCTGGTAAAGAATGAAAGTTATGGACTATTTTTTTTCTAAGAAACTGCAAGAGAGTGTTCAGGAAAACAGAATTTGGATAGAAGAGAATTTAATGCAGTCTATGATAAAGAAAAAAAAAACTGCATTTCTCAGCATTCACTGCCGTAAATATGTTCCCTCAGCAAACTTCTGTACTCTGCATTAGCCGTGCCCAGCATCGTACATCATGGTAACAGGAGAGGCCTGGCTCTCCGCCACCCACGTGCCAAGGAGAAGGCCTTTGTGCAGTTTGTACCAGCACATGCAGTGATTGGTAGAGAGAACAGGGTGTATCCTCATCTGGAGATTCATGTAAAGCTCAGAAAGAAAAATGTGGCTGATAGAGAGTTGCTGTAAAACCTATTTCTAAATGAGGAATGATTGTTTTGGGTAGAAAATGTTCAGTCTTACCATCCCTACTCAGGCCGATTTCCACTTTTTAGCTTCTCAGTCTGTGAATATTCTCCCAAATCATGCAGTAGGAAAGAATTCTCTTTTCTTCTTTCTGTAAAAGAGCTTTGTGTCAAAAACAGAGTAATACAGCAAAAACTAGAAGAGGAGCTGGGTGTGGTGGCTCACTCCTGTAATCCCAGCACTCAGGAGGCAGAGGCAGAGGGATTGCTGTGAGTTTGAAGCTAGCCTGGGCTACATAGTAAGTTCAGGGTCAGCCTGAACTACAATGCAAGACCTTGTCTCAAAATAAATAAATACATACATATATACATACTAGGAGATGAGGGTGTCACCTAATTTTTCCTCATTATCATCACATAACCTTGAAAGCTAAGCACAATGCTTAGGGACAAGTCTTTTATACAAGTGCAGTAAAGTATTAATATATTTAGATTCTAGACTAAGTTGAAACCTTAGAATGATATTCTTTGTTGAATCCAAAATACTAAATATCATAAATTGACTTGGTATATTCCTTCAGAATATGTTCAGGTACAATATAATGTGTTATTACCCTTTAAACTTTATGCTTTATACTTACCAACAGAGCACTTTGACATTCGTTTTAAATACAGATTATGATACATCAGTGTTTTACACATACATAAAGAAAGTGAATGTAAAGTAAATAAGTTAAAGTATTTCTAAACCTTCATAAAGTCTAAATCTTCTGATTCACTGTGCTCAAATTCATTGATATTGTCACATTTTCTCTCCACATGGTATTGTTTCTGTGCCATCCAGGGTACTGGTGATACGTTCTGTCTTTAAAACAGAACAAAAGTCAGGTATTGTTTTCATGTTTTCAGGCAGTACTCTTGTTTTGTTTCCTTACCAAGTCTGTAACCTCTTTGAGGTTCTAACATTTGTTATATCTTTGCTTTGATGCTTCCCTCAGCAGGCATGGTTGCATTTGCCTTCATTTGATCCCAAATCCATATTCAGTCAATTGGATTGCTGCATCTTACTTTAGTAGTAGAAAAGGCCAATCAGCAAGATCCCCTGTAAAGTGTGTCTTCAGTTTTGAAGTCCTGCAGATAAAATTGTGTGTCTTCAGACATTAGAAAAATCTAGGGCATATACCTCTGCCTGATAATCTGAAAGAGTTTTGATAAATGTTTGACTTCAAGATGGTGATATTTCTCTTGGTTGGTAAGAGATGGGCTGTCCTGATGGACAAGTGGAGTTTAGCGTGGGAAGATCTGAAATTATTCATTACACTACCAACGATATATTCTTTCAAATCCAATTGAAATTCTTGATTCACTATGGTAACTTCTAGAATTCAGTGTGGATTGACACTCACCTTATCTTAAGTTGTATAGCCTTTTCTGTTATTTATTGTATCAGATTCTGTCTTTGGACTTCTTTTTTGTTGCAAAATAACATTATGGTTATGTCCAAGTCTTTTCAATTGAGATAAGGTTTGTAGAAGTTTGCAAGATAATCCATGAAGACTAGGCAGCAAATAGAAAAGTGAGATGAGAAGAGAAGAAAGCTCTTACTATAAAGACACCCTGACAAGTGCATCCTGCTGCAAGCAACTGGGCTTCAATTATCTTAGTGGAAACTTTGGTAGGCTGAATGGGGATCTTAGAAATAGATCTGCAACCTAGTGCAGCAAACCTATGAATATTTCTCCTGCATGGCAGAAGGAACTTATACTTCAAGATTAAGTAAGGGTATAAAGATGAGAAAATTTTGGTTCATACAGGTCTTTGTAAGAAGAAGGCAAATGGGTTAGAATCATACAGACAACATGACAAAGAAGCAGAGGGTAAGTAGGTGATGTGACAATGGAACAGAAATCACTGAGAAAAGCAAGGACAAGGAGCCCAGGAATACAGTTGGCTCTGAAAGCTGCAGAATATGAGAAAATATTTTTTTCTAGATTTTAACTCAGTGAAATTTATTGTAGAATTTTAACCTCCAGAACTTTGCAGTCATACATTTGTGTTAAGTGTCTATCTTTACAGTGAGTAGTTGCAACAGCAGTATGGAACCACACAGGGATCATCTGAGAAACTATCAATAATGATTTATCCTGTGCCACTGAGGGTCAAGGGAACTGGGGAATTTGTTTTTCTCCCATCAGTGACTAGGTTGCATTTATCCCCTGAGATGATAACTTGCCATCACTTCTGGGTTATACAAATGTAGCACCCTCCTACCTTTTCCAGGGGTCAGAGAAAGTCTTCAGCCAGATGCAGGTACATAGACTAGGGTGTCAAAGGCTTGACCACCAACTCTCCAAAAAGAAGCCAATGGCACATAGGGTGACACCAGGGGATAATGGTGGGCACCAGCATGACCTGCCTCAGTGGGCATGTGAGTGTATGTATGGGGGCGTGTATTTGTTGCTAATCACTTATTAAAGTTTTGAGGCTAAAGATTTTCTCCCATTCTCCAGAGGCTGCAGCATAGTAGCTGGCATCAGGAGAAGTCCTTCCTCAAAGTTTGGGTGACAGAATGAGACAACCTATGGCTGTCACAATAAATAAAAAGTTGGCTCTTTTACTGTGATGCTTTCTCTAATTCCTAAATTAAGACTGTGTAGAGAAGAAAAGGCTGCTATTTCTCGACAAAAGATTTAAGAGATTTTGTGGACCCCAGGCAGTTTGGGTACAATGTGGCTGTCAGTCAGAAATGCGAGTTGTCACTTGACAGACTTGACAGAATGGCTCTCTCCTATTGCATGACCGATCTGCGGTCTAAGACACTCTCATCAAGGTTAGCAGATAAATCAATACAAAAAGAGATGAGCATGGCAGGCGGCACTGATGGCAAACAGCCATTTCATGTGTCTGGTAGAAAATGGAGCATATTGGTAAAGTACTAAAGACCTCCTTGAAGAAAGTGCTGGGCTCCCTGCTCCTGAGAGGAGAATCAGATGAATGTTCACAAATCCTTCCTTGACACCAGAAGGACAAGGGTTTAGTTAGGACACTGTGATGAACAACCACAGCCTTCCCACCACCAGGTATCTAACCTAACCCAGCTGGACTTTTGACTTTTTAAGTGCCAGATTCTTTTTTTTTTTTTTTTTCTTTTAAACCGGCTAGCACTATTTTTCCCCACAGTAAATTTTAGCAGGTACAACACTGCTGTTGGAAGATGTGTTGTGCATTCCATCTGTATTTCTGGACACAATATCCTAAAGGACATATTCACAATGAAGGCTGAATGCTTCCTTTTCAAGAGAAAACTGGAAAGTGGTCATAATTTTTTTTTTTTTGTTAGCTGCTGTTCCTGATTTGAACATTCCAGAAAAATATTTGAAGCTCTTGAATGATAGTTGAATAAATTCTCTGACACGCACTGTCATCCAGTATTAACGAAGCTTTTGTAAATATACAAACAAATACATGCATAAACACATACTATATTTTAAGGACAATTTCAGGTAAACATATTTGAAAATAATAATGCATACATGTAAAGCATTGTACTAAAGTTAATTGATGTTGAAGAAATTCATTTGGCTCTCATGGAGATTTTAGTGTAAGCCAGAATATGACTGAGCCCCTGTGGACCCAGAATCCTGTTTATTATGTAAAGTCCTGATTGTTATTGGTGTTAAGCAAATTTCTGTACTGTGCATATTCATGGAAATTGAGTGGAAAACTTCTAAAACAAGTGAGTTCCAATTACAGAAATTTTGGACTAAATCTATCAAGAACTAGCTTGTTTCCTTTTTTTTTTTTTTTTTGCCCAACCAGGAATCAAACTCAGACCCCTTGTGCTTGCAAGGTAGGTACAGTGCCATTGAGATAAATCCTCAGCCCAACTAGCTTGTTTTCTAACTAAGATGCTCTGTCCCCATCCTGTCCTTTTCTGTCTTGTTGAACCTTCCTTAATGATCCCTCTCTGCTTAGGTTTGGCTCATCTGGTGTGGAAGGAATCAGGATGCCAGCAGGACAGAACAGTGAGGGGAAGCAGCTGGGGTCTTTCTTCCCTTACTTGCTGTTCCCCTCACCATCCTCTTACTCTCTGCACCCACCAGGCTAAGCTCCTCTTCCCTAATGGGACAGCTTATTATGCAGGACTTTGTCCATCCACAAGCAAGGTTCATTGGATCAGCCTCTTTCACCTTTGTGGGAATATTGATTTTTTCTCTTGCTTCTAGGTGCTAACACTTTTCCTCTGGTAATAGTCTCTGGGTTTCTCTAGATATTTTACTTCTTCATTCCTGTGTATGTATCTATAGGTGGCCTTTTCATCAAATTTCTACATCTAAGCCATGTAAGGAAAATCTCTTTCCAGCCAGGATCATGGTAATTACACTTTGCTTTCCCTAAGCATAACACTCACCAAGTGGGCAGAAAGGCATGTATTTTGTATGTAATTTTCTGTGCTTATGTAGATGTATGGAAAGGCCATTGTTGCCATTTTTCTAGCATGCTATTCAAAGCTTTATTTGTAAGAAACATTAAGTAGATACAAGATAAGGTGGTTTCTGTACCTGCAGAAAGTGAATCTGTGTCTGTAGTTGCCAACCAAGGAGATGTCTGCATACTTGGTTCTGTGCCTACCATTCAGGAAATGACCATATGACTGATGTGTTGCAAAGCACAGACTCAATATCTTCCTTTTACTTTATATAATATGAGCTACATTAAAGTAAATGTCATACTGCCCATATTTTAATATATACAGTACACAGAGCAAGTAGTTTTATACATTATATATCTCTTACCTTACCCCAAATGCTTTTTATAGCTGAGAGTCTCCAAACAAGGAAGATATGTGTACATCTAACTGCTAGTAGTCCTTACTTGTCTAGAAACAAGCAAGATGTACATGTATGTATACGTATGTACATGCATACACATATAGACCATAACAAGAGTGAATCTAAGCTATGAATGCTGAAAATGGTGCCTCAAAGTGCAGGGCTGGTGAAAAGCAGCATACTGTATAGATATTATAGTTGTTTAAAAACTAAAAAGCAAAAAGATTGTCAGAGACGAGTCTACTCTCAGATTTGTGCTATATAGCTGAAGCTAAAGAAAATAAACACCTTTATAAAAGCTATATGTTTCATAGGTAGGTTATAAATAAAAGTAGTTTAATTTTCAGCATAAACAAATTACACAGGCACTGAAAGAATTAGCTGAGATTAAGGGAGAAGGTGGCCAGGCAGAAATACACTCTGAATCAGGGCTAGGTTCTACACTGAAGGAAAGTTAAATTAATTTGCTCATATTAAAGTGGCCACTAAACCACTGTGATATTTTAACCCGTCCATCCCCTTATCTCTTCTTTATTCTTTTCCACCTCCCTACTTCCTTTCCTTTATTCCTCTCTTCTTATAGAAATCCTTATGGATGGCATCTTTGGTGACTGAAATATGTGTAAAATTAATTTCTATCTAATGATCTAATCCTTAATCATACTTAAAGCATCTATTGAGAATACAGCAGTTGTAGAGAGATTTGTTTATGTTGGGAGTTTATATTAGGGGTTTAAGAAAGATAAGCAAAGGATAAATTATTTTGTCCACCTCTGCCCACATGGGATGTTTCTTGGATTCTGGCTGTGTAAATGACTCCACCATCCTTGCCTCTCTCCACTTCAGCTCCTACTGCCTGTTCTTTCACTAGATTTCTCTCTGGATAAAACTGGTTGAATAGAAGACTGTCATATCCGTAGCTCCTTGGGTTCTTGTTTTCTTTAAAGAGAAACCCACAGGTTATTTAGTTTTCTGGGTTTTCTTCTAATGAATATGGCATAATAAAAATTGAGTAAGTGGGATTGTGAATCAGAAGAATTATCCTGTTTTTAAAATTTGTTTTCTCCAGCCTTGTAGTAGGATCAGTTATAAACCTGCTAGACTTATTTCTTTTGCTCCCCTTGGAATAGGTCACAGTGTCTGCCTCTATTTACTCCCCAGGCTGTGCAATAGTTTAAAGGGTTATCTATTCCCATAACTTGATATTGAGCTGCTGGTGTCATGGTACTGGCTGGTGGGGCCTCATGTGAAGCATTTAGGTCATGAATGAATACCTTAAGAGTGAATTAAAGGTATCACAAAAAAGGATTTTGATAGTTCTCCCTCTATTTAGTCTTCTTTTTTTCCATTATGAGACAAATCAACAGAAACACCTTCATTTTAAGCTTGCCACTCTCTAGAACTGAAAGTCAAAACATTTGTATTAATTATAATTACCCTGGCCAGGTATTCTATTATAGCAGCAAGAGACAAACAAAAGCAGATGCATTGCAATATTGACAGACATCCTCTTTCTCCACTGCCATCTTGTCTCCCTGATGACGTCTTCTTGTGTATTCCCTATGTCCACATTTGCCAAAGGAATGTTAATCTTTATTCACCAACTCCACCAAAAATAACAAGTATCTTAATAATTATTACTCCAATCCTTGCTTCCAATCACTCAGAAAACCATGGTCCCCTTCTTCAACTTCAGGTGTGTGTGTGTTCCAAGGGAGCACTGGCCAATCATAAGGTCAATAAGCCTAGACACCTGGACCCCATGATGGATTTAGACAATTTGTAAGGAATATTTCTCACAGCATTTATTAAGTCAGGAAAAAAGATATGAATAAATATACTTCTTTGTATAATCAACTCCTCAAACACAATGGGAACACTTTGGGAGAGGCCACCTGTGGTGGTAGCTGACTAAAATCCTCCGGTGACTATCTCTCATATGCACATCACGTCAAACAGCTATTCATTTATACAACTACTTTCACAATAGCTGAGTGATTAGGGGAGAGATCACGGTGTCTGCCTTTAGTTTAACAAAATGAGTAGGCCAAAAAAGTAGAAACAGTTGTCCATGCAATCCTTCCCCCAACTCCAGGCAACCAACTTGGAGACAAATGCTCCCTGCATGAGAGAGGGGAAGTTAAATTTAAGACTTTGACTTGAAATCCAGTAGCAGGTGGTCATGGTTAAAGTCAGTGTGGGCAAAGTCCTACAATCTCTGTCTCTAGGCCAATAGCCATGGACTTAGCCCCTGGAGTCAGATTATACTAGGCTGCTGACTGACTGCCTCCACCACCCTTCCTTCCTCCCTTCAACCTTAGACAACAGAACAACACTGCCAACCTAGACCTTTACACTAATCAAAGTTACTTTGTTCACAACAGTCAAGTGGGATTTAATCCAGGGATCCAAGGATGGTTAAATATATGCTAAGTAATGAATATACTGCAACGTATCAACAGAATGAAGGACATAAACCATATGGTCATCTCAGTAAACCCTTAAAAGTCCCTGGATAGAATTTAATACAGCTTCCTAATAAAAATACTGAACAAATTAGGATTAGGAAAAGTGTACTTCAACAAAACAAAGGGGATTTCAAATAAAACAACAGTTAAAATATAATTAACGGGGAAAAGCTGTAACTTTCAAAGATCTGGAAGAAGATAAGGATGTCCACTTCCATCACTTTTATTCAATACATTTCTGAAACACACAGAGAGGGGAGCGAGAGAAAGAGAGAGAGCGCGCGCGTGCAATCAAACAACAGAAGGAAATGTAGGGCATCCAAACTTGAAAAGAAACTAAATTGTCTCTGTTTGTAGATAACATGGTTTTATATAGAAAACCTTAAAGACACAACCAGAAAGTATTTAGAACTAATAAATAATTCAGCAGCATATCAACATACAAAAAATTGACATTACTATACTCCAGGAGCATATAATTTGAAATAGAAATCAAGACAGCAATTACAATAGCAACAGAAATAAATTTAACCAAAGAAATGAAATATTTCTACCATTAAAATTATAGAATATTGATTAAAGAAACTGAAGAAGACATAGATAGGAGAAAACATTCCATATTTATATATTTTATATAATTAAATATTTTTCAAGTAACTAGAAAAAAATCCAAATTAATATAGAACTACCAAAAAAGAAAATTTCAAATAGACAAAGGTATCTTGAGCAAAAAGAAAAGAAAACAAGTAAGAAATAAAAAAGGAAAAGATACTCCATTACTAAACTTCAAAATATACTACAAATTTGTAATAATTAGAAAAGCATAGTATTGAAATTATAACAGACACATTGACCAGTGGACTAGAACAGAATGGCTAGAAATAAATGGACTCATCTATTATGAAATACTTTCAATGAGGATGTTAATACATTTTGTTTGAGGAGACAATTATACAAAGATATATATTTATTCATATTTTTTGTCAATTGAAGAATGCTCAGTCTTTTCCACAAATAGTACTTGAAACTGTCAAACACCTTCATAGAATAAACCTAGACCCCTATCTCTTAGGATGCACAAATATCAAATGAATTGAAGTTTTAAAATTAACATTGGAAACAATGAAACTACAAGAGAAAAACAAGGAAAAATGCTTCAGGCTATTGGAATAGGCAAAGGGTTTTTTTGTTTTTATTTTTTTTTATTTTTTTTATTTTTTGGATAAGACTACAAAAGCAGAAGGAACAAAAGCAACAATAGAAAAATGAAGTTATGTCAAACTCAAATCTTCTATGTAACAAAGAAGTTAAGCAAAAATTCAGAGGCAAACTCTAAAATGGAAGAAAATATTTGTAAACTATACATTTGATAAAGGATTTCTAAAATATATAAGGAACTCAAAAAACTCAGGAGTACGTACACACACACACACACACACACACACACACACACACACTAATCTGACTACAAAATAGTCCATATGTTTCTCAAAGACATATTAATGGCCAGTAAGTCAGCAAGAAAAAAAAAAGCTCAGTATCATTCATCATAAGAAAATGCAAATCAAAACCACACAAGCTATCAGCTCACCCAAATAAGAAAAACTGTTACCAAAATGTCTAAGGATAACTTAAGGGGAAAAGAAGACCCTTGCACACTAACTGTGGGATGTAAACTAGACCAGTCATTGTGAAAACAATGTGGAGTTTCCTCAAAATATTAAAAGTAAATTACCCATTGATCCTGCATAATTTCACCTTTGTGCATATGAAAAGAAAATAAAATCGGTGTATTAAAGAGACACCTGCACTTTCATGTTCATTACAACATTATGCACAGTAGCCAGAAATGAAAATAATTTAGTATAAGTGTTTATCAGTTGATGAGTGGAAAAGAAAATGTGGCATTCACAAGGTGGCACAGTATTCAGCCATTAAAAATAAAATCTAGTTTTTTATAGTAACAGGGATGGAAGTGGAGATCATTATGTTAGTGAAACAGCCTAGGCATGGAGAGATAATAGCCACAAAATCTCACACCTATGTGGGATCTAAAAGGGTGATGGCCTGCTTAATATTTGGGGATGCTAGAATTGTATTTTCTTTTAAATGTCAAGTTCCACTTATTCATTATTGGTATCTGGGAAAATATTTGGCCTTTGTGTATCAAACTTGTAGCCTCCAATTTTGCTAGGATTGTCATTTCTAGGATTTTGTCAGGTTTATTTGAGGAGAGAATCATATCATTTGCAAAGACAGCTTAACTTCTTCCAGTACGGCTTTTGTTTCTTGTCTTACTGCATTAACTAAGTCTCCTAGCAGGATGCTGTTATATTTCCAGTCTGCTAATTCCAACCAAATGTGAGTCCGGGTTCTGATACTTAAGCGTTCTCTCTCTCTCTCTCCCTCTCTCTCTGTCCTTAAACTGTGTCCTTCCCTTTTAATATGCCTTCTCAGTTTTTCTAGATGAACAGACATGATGTACTCTGTAAAAGAAAGAAAGGAACTGGGGAGGGAGGCACGTGCCTGGAGTCCCATCCCTCTCAGAGGCTCAGGCAGGAAGATTACAAATTCAATCCCACTTGCTTTGTCTAGAAATAAAAACCAGAAAAGGAGGAGTGGATGGTGATGTGGTTTCCCTGGATGCAAGGGGAAAAGGCCCTAGACTCAAGGAAGAAGGAAAAATACAGGAACCACAACAAACAGGCCTCTGGCAATGTGGTTGTAATGTCATTGCTACACAGTCCTATGATTAAGGCTGCCTGGCGGTAAAGATCTCCATTGCTTCTTAATTCTATCCGTTTTTAAGTGGGATAGGAAAATTAGAACAGACTGGAATAGCATCTTTTCTTTCCCTGCATAGGAGGCAGAGTGATCTAGACTTTTCCCATGTTGGTTAGGAAGTAATAAGACCTCAGTAGTTTAAGCTCCAGTAAAATGTCTTCTTGAGGTTAGGCCTTGTCATGGGAAACACTCTGCCATGATGTATTTAAAAACAGGCTCTTTCCCTTTCTCTTGCCAGAAGTTTAAGGGAAATTTTCATCAGTTTTCACTCTGAAAACCTGGTTTAACTTCTATAAAACAAAACAAAACAGGTATGGGCTCCTCCAGCAACTGGGACCTCCTAGAGGTTTATCCTTGAGGCCAGTCCATGCTGTGTCTCCAGCACTTTCTCACTTGCAGTTTAGGTTTTCTTGTCTCAGTACTACTCCCTGCATAGCTGCTTCTAGAAGGGTCCTTCCCTGATAATTTTGTAGCTCTATATCATCTGTCCATTGCTCCAGTTTTGGGGCCAGCAGTTTGCCTCACAGCCTTACCTCTCTGATAGATCTAAGGAGCATTGTTACTGTTGAGGGTGTTCAGTTATCCATGTTAGTACAGGCTGGCACCTCCCACACTCCTCACATGCTGGCTTGCCTTGCAGTATTATAATTTTTAAAAAATCTTTGATCAAAATTCTTACCAAGTAGGATGTTTAGGAAAATGAGAAAGGTAATTTCTTATGTATCACTTTGGTGCCCTCCTTACCTTGGCTTTCTTTGTATCTATGAATAAAAATGAAATGATGCTGCTCCTTAGAAGAAATATGTCAGGTATTCATAAGTAAAATAGTGAGTGAAGAACTTCTGTATTTTTCCTGAGGAACACTTAAGTTTGCACCAAAGTTCTATTTTTCCAAATCCATCCATCAAAGGAAATCCTTAACATTTATATTGAAAGAGATACTCATTCCACTCCATGCACATTCTAAACTTCCTTTCTTGCCCCAGCAGGTTTTCCTGTCAAATTACAACTCCATGCTATCTTGTGCCTGCTTACTATAGCTCAAGGAGGAGAACAAATTGATTTTTGATGAGAAATGTGTCCTTCTAGGATTTCATTATTCTACCACAAACTTAGGAGCTCATAGTTTGTGAAATACTGTCATCCGTTATTAAGACTAACTGTGATGAACATTGTGGGAAATTTGCATTTTAAAGTGCAGTTTCCTCCTTTAAAATTCTTTGACTCATTTGGTCTCTTCACTCTTCCATCATCCCTCAAATTCTGACTGTCCCCAAGTGCGGCACAGTGGTTAGGAGGAATGAGCCAGAGTTTGTCTGTTTGAGGGAAACAGTACATGTATCACTTCCAGTTACTTCTTTCTAGGCATTTTCAGGAGTAGTACCTTGTGTTTGAGTAAAATTTAGGAGTAAAAAATTTATGCAAGAGGATGTGTTTGGTAGAGTAGAAAAAGATCATCCATGACATTATTGCATGAATCAACTGATTGTTCAGGTCACTGCATATTCATTTCAGATAATTTAAAGAAATATATCCCTCTTATGACAATGTTTTAAAATCCATATTATAGGCATCAGGTCTAGTTGGGAGGTTGTTTTGCAGGCTGATACTTAAGAGTACAACATGTCTGTGTCATGTTTTCAGAGTTGTAGCTATAAATGTTGTTTGGTTAAAAAGCAGTTCATCTCCTTCCTCTTCTATTGTCAAGGAATTCTGGAAAAAATTGAACTAGAAATCTTCCAAGTTTTTATGGGAATGTTTGGGCCATACTTGATCTGGAAAACTGAACATTCCCAAATTTGTTGTTCCATGGTGTATTCAGAGCACAGAGCTGCCCAGCCGCGGTCCAGACCTGCTGTGCTCTGTGGCGTCCTTACACCTTCAGGCTTCCTTGAGGTGTTCAGTTTCCTTGTATAGTTTAGCAAATAAGTATATGGAAAGTGGCATAGTTTTCTCTTTATGTAAGAGAGCAGACCTCTCCCATCAAACATCACAGATGAAGATACTGAGAAAGAAAGACCTGTTTTTGCCACACAAACATAGCTTTCTGGACAGAGATTGAAATCCCAGTAGATTTGAACTGAAAGCCTCTTCTCATTTCCATACCCCCCTGACTCTTTTCTTTCCTCCTCTCTGTCTCTGTCTCTCTCTGTCTCTGTCTCTATGTCTTTCTCTATCTCTCTCTTTTCATTACTCAAGACTGAACCCAGAATCTTCATATTGAGACTCCCCTCCATCCTGCCTTTAAGAAAAGATCTTACTGAATTGCTCAGTGTCCAGGCAGGACTTGAACTTGAGATCCTCTTGCCTCAGCCTCCTAGAATACAGGTATAGGTATGTGTCAAGACTTCTGGTTTTCCCCCATTTTTAAATAATTTCCTATCCATGTTTAAGTTCCTTATATTGATGTAGGCTTCATTATCTATGTAATATTTTTACCTAACAGCAAGCAGGTATCATCATAGTCCAAAGATGGCAAAGACCTAGGGAATAGTGAAAGCCACTCCTTGTGCTATACATCCTCAGCAGATTGCTAAACAATCATAAACCTGTAGTATCAGTTCTCACTCTGTATCTCAAGTTCTCAGTTGAATGTTTCTGCCTTGCAAATGACTTTGAAGTTCAGTGGCTGACAGGAAAGAGCATTTCTTCTTTTTGTGGCTCAACTCATCAAGGTGGGGCCCATCCTGGCCAAGCTGGACGCTAGACCTCTGCTAGTACTCAAGTTTGCTCCACCTGATGTTTTCTGGGTGCCTGTCTGAAAGGCCAGTGACTGCCTGGGGTGTTCTCTTCACACACCAGTGAGACTTTTCAGAGCTTACATCTGCTTATATTCTGCTGGCCAAAGTATAGCAAGTGGACACACTCAACATCAGGGGGCCAGAGGACTATACGCCATTCCTGGGAAGCCAGACGTCAAAGGGAAGTAAAGAACAGAGGCTGATTCTGTTGTGTAGCATCCTTAAGAGCCAAACTATCACAAGAGTTTCAGCAACCTCATAGCGTTTCTCTTCTTGTCAAATTTGATTCTATTTTCTTTGACTCAACACTGAGATTTTAGGAATTCCTCAACTGATCTCTTTTAGAAGATCTCTGAAAATAATTTCAGGATAATATCTTCTAGCATATCTTAACTATCATAAAGTATATCTTAATCATAACTATATATTTAATTGCATGTTATTTTAATTATGATCTAAAACTAAAATTCCTTTCCTCTCTGTCAGAGTCAGTAAAGGAGCCTGTGCTTTCATAAACTGGGCAGAATTCTGGTCAACCAGACCGGCCCCATTTAGGCTAGTTTTACATGCTGTCAGCAGACTAATTTGGATGAATCTCAGATTTAGTGTTTCAAACAAGATTCATACCTGAAGAGGAGAGATTCCCCATGTCCAATATTTATCTGAAGGAAGCTGGACATTCAGAAGCTTTTTGAAAGAAGTTATGGAATTTTTGGAGTAATTTACAAACTCAAACCTTCAGGGAACTTAAATATTCATTGAAGAGCAAAAGCTGTTAGTTAGGAACTGGGAAACTATTTCAGCTTCTTCTGTATTGAGTAGATAGTATTAATGCTGCCATTGCAGGGATAACTGTATTCAGAGCCCCCACCCACCCCCAGTGCCTACAGACAAGAGTATAAAAGCTTCTTGGACTGTAGTGCCTTATGTGCCTGGGAATCAGTGATAAATGAAACTAAAAGATGTTGTGTGCCAGCCTATCCCAGAAGGAAGCTCCACACTCCACTTCAGCCTGAGGCTTCAGAACCCTGAGAGCTGTCTGTTGCAACCCAAATCTTTCATCCTCTCGGCTCATGTCTGGAGGTTGTATCAGGGATACGTGGGCTGTCTAGGCCACCAGGCATCAGAGAACAGTGGAGAGATCACTTCCTGCCCTCCAGTGAGAGGTCTGACCTGTGTTGACTCCCAGTAGTACAGAGCTTCTGTGGGACACTAGAGGACTTTGTAGGACACTGGAGCAGTCAGCTCTTCTGTACATTCCCACATATGATATGACACTTATCTAGCACCTATTTTGTGCCCTCAGATGAGGTGGTGAACAAGACAGATGCAATTCTGCCTCATGGGACTGACATCCCAGAAGCATAGATATTTGGTGACCAAATAAACAGGACAGGTGGCGTTTCAGATACTGACAAGAGTAGTGAAAGGGCTCACTAAGCCCAGGTGAAGAGCGTGGATTCAGATCCTAAGTGTGAAAGGATTCCGCAGGGAGCTGCTAGCATGCACATGACATGGTGACCTTCACACATAGAAAGACTTCTGGCTGCCAGACTTTGGCACCAAAGAAAGCTAGAGTTCTGAGCAGATAAATTACATTTTGACCTCTCAGTAGATCGCACACTTAACGACGTTTCTGCTTAGATATGATTTCCTCAATGAACTCCCTTGATTAACCCTATAGGAAAAATATAATTATTTCAAAAAGAAATTTTATGAGCCCTCCTTCCAGAAGATTGTGTGAGATCTTTCATCTCCTTTCTCAGGAGGCTTACTCCGTGGTATAGGAACAGCTTGCATAGAATACAATTTGTTTCACGAGCCATTTCTCTGGTCATTATTACAATTCCTTAGGCAAAAGATGATCTTAGAAATACTCTTTAAAGTAGAAACTGAGTTTGAAAAGCTGATGAAGCTTGTACAGATTGTAACCTTGTGTCCTATAAAAACGCAATCCATTCATCCCTGTTCGGAAGAGCAGAGGAGAGGCAGCTTAAAAAGTTTATGTTGTACAGGGTTTTATTTTTAACTAGATGAAGGAAAAATAATTCAACTCTGAGGCAAAATATTACAGAATTTACAGTGTATCATTTGCTTTTGGCATGTATCAGGTTGGAAGAAAAGAAAGAACAGGTCTGCAGAGATTAAGTGGAAAAGAAGAACAAAATTTCCCTTTTCCTTTTTTTTCATATTCTGAGTAATTTTAGACATTCTGGAAGAGAAATCAGTACCATTTGCCTAAGGCGAACTAAGGAGTAAGGCAGAGTCATGAGGAAATATGTGAAGCCACAAAAGTTCTGGGTCTGGACCAGTGACACCCAAGAATCTGACAATGACTGCACCATCGAGACTCTCAGCTGTTCTCCATGAGCAGAGTGTGAGAAAGAGAGATCCAAATGGTGAACGGTGTTTCTGTTTGAGATGGAGGGAGGCCCCATGATTCCTAACTTCCTCTAATGGGTCTTCTGTAGGAGGCAGCATGCTGGGTACCCAGAAACAAACTCCACAGGGACTTTCAGTTTGATTTTCACTCTGTGGAGTTTGGAATATTGTAGCACTTGGATGGGAGTCTGTCGCATAAAGACTTTCTAGAATGTTCCACTCACTCTGGATATGGGAATCAGTGGCAGGCCAGGCCCTGGCTGGAGGGAAGTCAGACAGAGCCAGGCTTGTGCACAGGCCTTGCCCCTGTGTCTCTGACAGTCATTATTTTCTCTTGCATACAGTGGGAGAGATGATGTAAGTTTCTAGAGGATTTTTAAGGATCTGGGCTATTTTATATGGAAACAGAGATGGTCAGGCTCCTAAGAACAGCCTGAGCTCCACTCCATGCCTGTTGGTGAGTGGGACTAACTCTACTGAAACTTGCACGACAAAGCTGCCCACACTGCACACCTCTTTAAGTATTTCATGTGAATACAAGTATCTGCTCCCCTCTGTCTATATATCAAAGCTGCTGTCTATTCACAACCAGTTCAATATTTTTTTTTCTTTTCCCTCCTTCCCATTGGGCTATTGTAAATATCAAGCAAGTTGATAAATACACATGCTAAGCAGAGTGAATTGTACATAACAATTGCTCAATAAGTGACAAGGCAGTAGCAGCGATTATTTCAAGATTTCTGTTCACTGTGCCAGATTTGTATACCAGGGTGAGCCAGATTTAAGTGACCTCCTCTGTCCTGAGAGTAAAATATCACTGTGCTTTCATGCTGACAGACAGTGAGTTCCCCACTGCTCCAACCAATTCATTAGCTAATTTCTAAAATATTTCTCTACAGTGCATGTACCAGAGATTATAACTTGAAAGAATTGGAGGAAGGGTACTATCAAGACCTTCTTTTGTCTTGGTTGCTAGTACATTTTGATTGCTTTCTTAGTTTGGCTTTCTCCAAAAGCAGATGTAGAGGCCGGGGTTGGATGCACATAGTTAATTTGGGAGACAATTTCAGGAAAGAAATTAGGAAGAAGAACAAAAACAGGAAGCCAGTCAAGAGTGCAAAGTCAAGGAAGATGTGACCGTGGATAGTAGCACCATAATCTCATTGAGCCACTCGGGGAAACTGAAGCACACACCTCCACATTTTCCCACTGGACCAGTGAAGAGCATTTGTAAGAGGCCTTTTCCCTTGGCCTGGGGGCTTGCCTTACATGTGTCAGGGTGAGCTCTGGCCAGCAGAAGGAGCCCTCAGGCAGAAGATACTGGCAGGTTGAAATCAATCCAGTGTGTGAGGAAATGGCACATGTGAGGTGACACGCAAGGCATTCTGCCACCCTGCCATGGCCAGTCCACTTATGAACATGCCATATTGTGTGTGTACTCACAACCTGCTTTGCGGCTAACACTCTACTATTTTAGTAACAGATGGTGGATACCTCCTTCTTGCCTACCGCAGTGGCCTTTGCACTCCCAAGGGAAGGCAGCAACACCCTGTTTAGCATTCTGCTGTCATGCTCACTGCAGTAACGGGCCAGTGTCACTCTTATTACTTCAACTGTTTTATCTTTTGTGAAATGCAGCCTTGGCTGTGATTGTCTGAGTGGCTGCTCTAGCAATTGCTTAACGGCGAAGCTCCTTCAACTCATTTCTCTCAAGTAATTTGATTTCATCATGCTATCAGAATTGCTTCTGTGGGCTGCAAGGAGGCCTGGGGGAGGCCCGGACAGCAGAAAGTCTGAGGTTTAAAAAAATACTTATTGTCTGTCCTGTGCTTCCTCAGGGCACCATACCCTGTCTCTCCCCCTATTTCCTTCCCATCCAGGAAAGAGGTCCATGAATGTGTGTGCATGTGTGTGTGTGTGTGTGTGTGTGTGTGTGTGTGTGTGTGTGTCTGGGTGTCTGTGTGTGTCTGTGTATGTGTGTATGTGTGCGTCTGTGTTCAGGAGAGTCTAGTGTAAAATGAAAGAGTAAAAATCCACAAGTCATCACATACATTTATCTAAGCTCAGAAAATGTACTCATGTCATGTCCCTTTGATCCCCATGACAGAGCTTTTGTATGAAGATGTGGTAGGGTTAGGTATGGTTTCTAAAATATTCAGCAAAGTGTAGTTTTGCACTGATAGTAAATAAGCACAATCTGTTCAACTGGTGTTGACATTGTTATCTGCCCAATGATACACTCTGTCGTCTAGCATAGTCAGTGGTTTTCATCAATACTGAAAGTCCCATATTTGGTAGCTTCATATTCATACTATTTTTGAATTTGTATGACTACTAATAATAAACAGCACTATACTTACCTTATTAAGCATTTGGCAAAGAAAGATGGCTCAAAATAGACATAAATTTTATTCGCAGAGTACAAGAATTTTGATTTCTTCAAATTGCTGCTTTTAACTTGTAGATGTTTATGGTAAATCAGCATCAATTTGACGCTGATAGTTACCTGAAGAACTGACTACTAGGACAACTATTATCTAAATATGTGCAGTGTACAGAAGAATGTGACTTCATTAATTTGCTCATATTATTTCATAGCTTTGGGCCACTCCACCACCAGGGAAAACATTTCAACTGAGAATAAAATGATAAGAAAAAAATAATATCTTTAGATTCTTGAGCTTATCCTGGACTTCAGTCTGTAGATTGTTTTCTTTTTAACTAATAGAAAGGCATTCACAGTGAAAGCAAGAAGAACCCCACAACAGGTGAAGAAGGCAGCATGGTAAAAGTGCAATGGGGGAGGCTGGACAGAGTGTAAATGGTAGGTAGAGTGAGGGCTTCCAGGCCTTGCTTCATTACACCTGGAATTATGTCCAATTCAATTTTATTAATTTTTATATTTAGACCCTCTGCAATAATTGATTTAATGTATTAACATATGCTTCTATTATTTGATAATTTAGACGTATAAGCAGAATTTGACTTTGAAGTTTAAAACAAAAGCTGACTCCTTGTTTCTACTTTACAAAGAAGTTAGGCTGGAAGAATAGGTTGTACATTTCTTTATATCAATAGATTATTCTCAAGTTCTGTAGAACATATTGGAATGTTATCTTGTGGAGACAAGTTTAATGTTATGATGGAAGCTGTGGAAAAAGTGAAAGTTACTAAAGCATTCCAGTTGGTGGACCTACCCTCAATGGAAACTAGTGCTTATTTTCAACAAAACATGTATGAGAGTGTTCATGGAAGCTTTATTCACAATACCTCAAACTAGATTATTGCATTGTCCATGTGTTATATTTCTATCATGAAATGCAATACTATGATGCAAAGGAGTGATCCAGTGTTATATGAAATAGCATGAATAAGTCAGGAAGGTGAAATATTGAACTGAATATAGATAAGATAGTACACAGATTTTCCCATACCACTGATAGAAAGGGTAGCAAGACATCAAAGTACCTATACTAATAGAAGGTGGGATAGTCATTACATTGGGAATATACTTACTCAGTAGAAGGCAACTTTCAGGGCTTTTGGAAAAATTTTACCTCTTGAGCTATGTGATTATATAAATGTGTATGCACATGTGCATATGTATAAACATATATACACATATAGATAAGTTAAAATTTATCAATGTGAAAGTAAATAAGAAATCATTTATATATCATATAAGTCAACTTCCACATTTATAACAAGATGCACTTTTAAGAGCCCATTCTAGGGAGGAGGAATCTAAGCTTGGGAATGCCAGCTAAAGAGCAGCTCCTTTCACACCTGGGTACACACACACATAAGTCTCTCCATGCCCGGCCCTCAGTTATTAATGGCTGTTTCAGCCTCATTGCCCAGCGTACTTGCAAGAGATTTTCTATGTCATCTAATTCAGTGATGCCTCTGAGGCCTGTGTGCAGCCTTCCCTCTGGGGAGCTGGTCTGCTTCTGTGAACTCTGGGCCCTGGTGACTCAAATGCACTGTGACCTCCCAAGGCGGGCTGCCCTTCATCGGAAGGCCACCCCTGGGTTAAAATCTGTCCTTGTCTATTCATTAGAACCCTTAGGGACTCACTGCTAAATGGACAAAGAATTGTCTCCTTGCTGTTTACTCCATACATCATGTTTTATTTTGTACAGAGGCACCTGCTGAAGGAGCTCTTTGCTCAGGGCTAATTTTCATGGTATCTCCCTCTCCTTGTTTAAATTAATCACAGACTATCTTTCCACCAGGAAGTATTTCTTCTTCTGTGCATCATTATATGTTTTTGTTTTTTGTCAATAAAATGTTATGTTGTGGATACTGTTCCTGGGCACTTTCTCAGATTCTCTCCACCCTCGTGGTGCTCTAAGGGTGACACCTGAATGCTCCCAGTGGTCGGCCTTTTCCTTCTGTTAGTGCACGACCCTCAAGTCCTTACTCTACTCATGCATTCAATGTCTGCTGAGCATCCTCTATGGACCAGCGCTTTTTTAGGTATTCAGTGATAGGCAGAGAGAGATGTATTATCTGCTTCCTTGTATTATTATTCACATTTTCACATTAACACATGTAGAATTTCCTAGGCTGAATCTGTGGTGCTGTGAAAACATGACTTAGGATGTCATCAATGTCATAGAAATGCTCAGTAGATAACCTTGAGGATATCCTCATAAGTGAAATAAATAGGGCATAGATAGGTACATATTGCATCTTTTCTCTGGTATGAGAAAATAAAGATGTAAATGAGTCCTAGAATTGTATGTTATATATTGTGAAATAGAAAATGCTCAATGTAAAATAGGGAGAAGGGGAAAAAATGATGAGATTGTAACAAAAAAGTAAGGAAACAAATTTTATGTATATGGGGGGTGGTAGGGTGGGTAGGGCTATGGGAAAAAATGAGAATTAAGTTGTGTCTTATACTGGTACAAATCCCCATTATGGAGTGCAATCATGATGCGTATATGTAATATAAAGATTAATTTTTTTAAAAAAAGTAATAACAAAGGAGAGACCAAATAGAAGTAAACATAGGCAGTAAAGGGGAATGGAAACATCATGTCAGGAAGAGGAAATGGCTTGAGTGATGCCTGTAGGCAGGAAGAGAAAAAAGGGAACATAAGGCTTTTGAAAAACAGAAAGAACTCATATAGTTGGAGTGGAAATAAAGAATGAGATGAATCGAGGGAAACCAGAAAGAATGAGACAATTCAGGAGAGAAATGTTGACATTAATTTGAGGAGTGGTCAGAGAATACAAAGGGTTTCAAGTGTTTGAGAAAGTCACATTTTAGAAAATACTAGAATAAACAAAATTTTAAAAAAATAGTTTTTAGAAATTGCTTAGTGTAGTAACCTTGGACTGTAAGTGTTACATAAAGGTTCAGTGTGTGCTTCAAGCTGGAGGCAGTACAGTCAGGATGGAAGAGGCTGCTGACAAAGATGAGGGGGTCAAGGAACTGACAGCCATGTGTCAGGTGAGGCCTTTTGAATGTTGAAATCACCCAGGGATATGACAAACCTCGAAGCTGTGATGAAAACCACAATTTAATGCCAGAGCTTTGATGAATGTGAGAAAGTAACCAGAAGGTCACACCTAATTGAGAACTAACCATAGTTGGCATGGTTCTGTAAAAGTTTGCATAATTTCTCAGTGGGATACTATACCTGCTGAAGGTGAGTATTAGTGCAGTTGGCCATTTGCAATTGAACTTGGTTTACTATTTTTATTGGATTTATATAACCCTGTAATTTTATGTTTTGAATAGTTACTAGACACACCTCAAAGTAGCAGAATAATCTCATAGGAAGAGAATAAACAAAATAAGTCTGGAAATGTCCCTTGGGGCTACTAAAATAGGTATTAATACCTTAAAGTCTTGTGTTTATTCTATAGGAGCTGGAGTTTCAACAAAGGTTACCACTACTTTCTGTAAGACTGCAATATTATGATAACTATGCTTTAGAGAGAATCACTTCAAAGTGCACCAGAGAGATCAGAGAAGGCAAGGAAGACCAAAAGAGAACAATTAAGAGTGAGCCACAGTTGCTGGGGTGAGGGCCTATCAGACTTCCAATGAGATCAAGGACAAAGGAAGTTGTAAATATTTCAGAGACAATGTAAAGTTTAGAACTCAGTTATCAACATGGAAAGTAGTCATATGTAACAGTGAGAAAGAGGCAGGTGTAGCCATAAGCAGATAGCAGCAAGCCAGTGGTGTTGGCTTTGAGGATGGATATACCTGACAGTTTGTGTTGGAGCACATGAAGAGGAGGATGACTATGGAAGTAGGTATTAAATTCCTGAAAGAGTTGGACTGCAGAAGCCTCCTGTGGCTTACTCCTCACTTCAAGTGCCCATCCTGGCCTCCTCCTCCCTCTTTGAAGCTAAGTGGACTCATCATGCTTTCTTCTTGCCTTTACTCTCATCATTTCCTGTTGTTCATCATTTACACCTGAGGACAGTACCTCCTCAGTCCCCCATTTTGCAGTTCTTCCTCAAGCTTTCAGCCATTTCATGGTGAGCTCTTCTAGCCTTCTTTCTTACTGAGCAGTTCTGGCCTTCAGCTACCCACCCAGATGCACTTGCATGCTATTATGTGGCTGCCATTTTTGTTTATGTACCTCTTCAGTTGGACTTTTAGATTTTAGAGGACAAGAAAAACTCATTGAAAGTGTAGGTATAGTCACTTTTATGGGGGGGTGTGAAATCAATAACAATTTGTTTAATAAATTAAATATTGGCTTTTTGCCAGAATTTTAAAATGAATATTAAAGCCTTTATATTTTGAAAGAGTATGAATTCTACTAAACTATTTCAATAAATCCATCATCACAAATGTTGAGGAAGAGCGTACAAAGGCTCAAGAACTTGGCCATATTTTTCCATATCATACTGGTTCTCTCTAGTTTGCAAATGAAAATAGGTAAACATCAGTCTTGATTTATTTTGTCTTTTCTTAAATACTCTCTAGAAAAGCCTATAGAAATCTAATTAAAAAGCAAAATTTGTTCTTGGAACTGGTAGAATATTCATGTTTCTACGAGAATGCTCATAGATTTTCTTTGGTGGCTTACTGATATTTTGAACCATCAGTATGAACTATTATTTTATATATTTGTCCTCCAAAACTTAGTCTTTAAATCTTTAATCTCTCCATCAAAAATTCTCTCTCCTTCTTATCTCTATAGACATTATACTAGGACTTTCTGCGCTGGAAGATATCCCTAGATATCCCTCTAGCATGGAAAGTATAGATTAAGAAGGAGGATATGGTTAGAATGTTGGGAGCAACAAATGTTTGTTGGGTGATCCTACAAAAAGAAGCAAAGTATTGCCGGGCGTGGTGGCTCACGCCTGTAATCCCAGCACTCGGGAGGCAGAGGCAGGAGGATTGCTGGGATGTGAGTTGGAGGCTGAGCTCAGGGCCAGCCTGAACTACAAAAGCGAGACCCTGTCAAAAAAAAAAAAAAGAAGCAAAGTATTATAGTTGTCTAATTACACAGAAATTAATGTACAGTATGAAAGGGATTGGTTTCTCAAGGAAGTCAACACAATAATAAAGACATCAGAATTATGACTGCATCTAAAGAGGGTCAGCCCTTGAGATAAATATACAGTGACCATACCTATGTTCCTCCTTAAGGGATAAAGAATAATCTGAATTTATATTGTTATGAGCACAACTTCACCCAGTAAGTCCAGAGAGGGATCAGTCACCAGGTGGGAGACCAAAGCAAGGGAATTCATCCCTTTCCAAAAACGTCTTTGTTCTTTGTATGTACCCTTGTTATGTGACTCATTTCCCTATTGGCCCAATATTAGCTAAGCAGTTATACTTGTACTGTTACTTATACCTACAGGTTGCTTTGATCCATATTGTACCGCCATTGTGAATTTGCTGTATACATTACTTCTGGCAAAGTACCTCCATGGCCACCCATTCAGGACTCTCCTTGAAAATCCAGGAGCTATTCTTCTCTCTTTATTTCCAATAAAATCTCTCACAACTGATCAAATAAGTAGAAGATATGGAAGAAGGTAGTGTTGAAGACTTTAGGGGGATAATCTGAAAGTTCAACTACAGAAAGAAATAATAATAAAGAGCTGGTGGAATAGAAGGCTGGGATGTTAATATTAATAGGTACAGAATTTCTCTATAAAATAACAAAAATAGTGTGGGTTTAATGGTGATGATTGAATAACTTCATAAACATATTATGGACCACTGAATTGTATATTATAAAATAATACAAAGTAAACTTTAAAAAGAGAAAAATCAAAGAGGGAAGAGATGATTATGCATGAAAATCCAATCTAGTGCATCCAATACCATAAAGATTGAAGACTGATTGAAGGGTGATAGGATTGGTGATTGAAAGGGCTGGGGTGAACTTACAGAGAGTGGCTGCAATAAAATAGTCACTCCCATCTCTTCTTTCTGCATTGTACATATGACAATTTATAGGATTATTTCCTTATATATTTCTGTCTCTACTGACAGAATATCTAATGATTCTTCAGGTCTAGGAGTGTGTTCAGCTTAGACAAGATAAAAAGACATCTGGATGTGGTTTAGAAATTGTGAATAATAATTCAGACTCAATGGGAGGAAATTTAAGTATGTCATTCTTTCTGCTCTTGTAAAATCAAATCCATTTTATCTGATCAGTTTAGTTCATGTGGTCTTACTTCACATATCACTTGGAACGTCTCTGTATGGAACAGAAATGGCCTTTTTAGAATACTGTTAATAGCTTCCTCTGGTATTGCTCAATAGATTCAGGGGTATAACTTCTCTACAGGAGTATAAGTACATAGGAATTATCAAACTATGTGGCAAATATTTGAATTAAAAATTATGGTAAAACATACATTGTCATTCCCTTTTAATAACTTCTCCCTTACTTTAAATCCACTTATGCCGTCATTCTTGCCATTTCCTGAAGCAATTCAGAGCCTCCTCTTTCCTGAGTGCCTGTAGGAGATATGACCAAAGATATAATGAGGGCTGCAGGTGAGTGCTATCCAATAGAAAGGCAGGCTTGTGAAAACAATGGTGTTCGTATTCACCTCATTCACCAGATCTATCACTCTGCAATGCCTGGCTCATCTCTGAAGTTAAAATGTCCATGCAAGAAATTTTTTGAATCAATTCAGGACATCAAAGTAGCCTTAACAACACAACTAATGACACAAAAGAAAGCTTCTAAAATTGCTTCAGAAAATGGCAAGAACAAGAGGATAAGTGCCTTCAAGGTGAGGAGTAATATTTGGAGGGAGATTAATGGCTATATGTCTTTTAATGTAATAAACTTTTAAAATTTTAGACACTGGCTGCATTTTTTGAGTGTCCCTGGTGTTATCTGCCTTGCTTTGTGACAGTTCATTGACAGAGCACTGACTCCATGCCTGTGCACCAACCACGCATCTTCTCTGACCCCTATTTTTTGGTTTTCAAAAGAGGGTAGTAAGGAGAGTGATTCAGTTTAATTTGAGCACCATTTATGAGAAGAATATATAAAAGTGCTTTGTGAGCTAATAAACATATGCATTTTAATTCATATAATTATTGAATATCAGATAAATCCTTTATTTTCCATTATAAATTGCTGTAGGGCTGAATGTCTCATGTATAGAATGTACAGTCTTCCCTTCCCTACTTAGCTTACTGAGGCCTGCCATACTGAACATGATGCTAGTGACAAATCTCCATTTGTGTGTCAGGGTGGACTCCTCTGTTGCCTTCATCCTTTGCTGATTTTTTTTTTTTCCTTCTTCTCTGAATTTAGGATTTCCTAATGAGCCTGCTGCAGTCATTGCCCTCGGCACCATTAAGGAGTGGCTGACCAAGAATCACCAGGAGGTAAGAGAAGCAGCTCAATCAGTATTCTAGACTGTGGAATGTGATTCTCAGTTTCAGAAAAGCCATAGATGGTTTCCATAAGCGGCAACTGTACTTCGTCATTGAATCAAAGTTAACTGACTATTCTTCATTGGGCTTCAAAGGTGATGAAATATATCCTTGTAATCAGTTGACTATCACAACTGCAGTGATTGGTTTGATGGCAGGAGTGAACAAATTAGTCAGATTCATTTGGCTGTAATCTCATTTTCATGTTGTTGGAGAGCATGCAGTATACATGTGACAATAAGGAACAGGATGGATTTCATTAGCAATAAAGGATTGCCCTGTGGTATCTTCCTAAAAGACTTTTGTTGTTGATCTTGTGGTTGTTGGTAGGGGATTCCTGTTGGATAGTAATCTTTTTGATATCCTACAGAGTGTATTTATTTATAACTAATCACTTCTCTAAAGTGACTTCTGAGTGTGCTTGATTCAAATAATTGATAGCTCAATCATCATGACTAGGAATTTTTCATGAAACCAAATGCTTTCACTAGAGTATGTAGCATACCTTCTAATCTGGTTAGTTAGTAAACTCTTTCAGATATATTCAGTGATGAACAGAAAATTACTAACTAAACAAAGCAGTAAATAACTAAAGAATTTATGTGTGACAGCTAGTAATTTTCAGACAGTACATACTGGAGAATTTCCCCTATGTTTTTGGTTTATTTTCCCCCTTGAAAGGTGATGTAAAAGCACTAAGAATAATTTGTTTCACTTTATGTTGTATTTCACAATACATGGCTTTTGCTTTGGGTGGGAGATGAATTATTTGGAAATAGTTGCTTATGGAAATAGTCTTCGGAGTTCTTAGAGCACTGAGTGCTTTTGTGGATTTAAAGGGTACAACTGCATCATTTTCTAATTAATGCACATGTAACATTTCTTAACTGCACATGTGTAGTACCACTTTCAAGCAGAAGCAACAACCATATGGTCAAACATATACTTTGGTGCTTGTTCTTTTTCCCTCCTACTTTGAAATGTATAATAAATAAAGCAACTTTAGTTTAGAGGATATCTTGCATTGACAAATAAAAACAAGTAACCGCAATAACTGACATATATAGGATGCCTTACTATGAATTAGTTTGTGCTTACAGCAACTTATGGAAGATTTACTATGGGCGTGGTTATTCTCCCTCACACACAACATCAAATGACACGCTCAAGAATGGGAACCACAGGGCGAGTCTCACACAGTACTCAGGCCTCCAAAAGCCATTCCTCAGTGCACTGCCCTGTGAGGCCAGGGAGAGGATTTCAGTTCCTTCAAAATCGATTACTTTACTACTTCTCTTTGTTGTGACAAATACTCCTCACCTGAACCATCTGCTTTGCAAGGGATAGCATGTTTCATGAGTGAAAGCTGATGACTGCATAAGTATATTAATGCATGTCCTTCCTATCAAGGGATGCAAGCACAGTTCAGCTGTGTCACCTGACAGCCGACACAGGTGCACATAAACACTGCTTATTGCAGAGAGGATGAGGAGGAGGCTGTTGCATTTATTGCTCACTGATGAAATCTAACAATGCATTATCTCTACTTGAGCTCTTCAGAAAATTATTCTCCAGAGAAATTCCCCAGCCTCCTGTTTTTCTACATAGTTCCCTTGCCTGCTTTGTCTTTGAATTTCCTTTCTTTCATGTTCAATTCTTGTATGTTTCTTTGGTCCATTGTAGAAAATTTAGATAATTTGAATTGGGAAACACAGGTTAGTGGTTAAATGTATCCTGTACCTTTAAGAGCATTCCTATTTTAGTGTGAAGTGACTAGTTTGAATAAGTTAAATTGAACACCTTGTTTTACTAAATAAATGTATTATAAGTAATAGATAATAAATATAACACTACAAATTGATCATTTAGTATTTTGATTTATTTCTTATTCTGTAAAGACCTATAAGAGAATATTGGTTTTAATTCAGTTGTTTCTTTGCTGCAGTACTATTTTGACATTCTGATTGTTTCAGCTCTCTATTCATTTAATTCACTCACTTGATAAATATTTATTGAATCTCGCTAAACACTAGGTACTTTTTTATATACTAGGGACAGAATATTTAAAAATAAACAATGCCTACCTTATGATATTCATTGTCTAGAAATAGAGATACAAATCTAGGGAATAAACAAGAGATTCCAAGTGTGCTTTACAGAATAAAACAAAGGTGACTGTATATGTTTTGGGGGATGTGATTTTGGAGAAATCACAGGCTGCTCTGTAGACTCCATCTTTGAAAAAGATCTGGGTAGGGATGAGAGTAAGACAATCCATCTAGAGGGACTGAGGTAGAGTATCAGACATGATGGAGCTGAAGAGGAAATCTCTCCAGGAAAGTGAGTTTAGCCTTTACATGTGGTGGTACAGCTGCTGCAGTGACTGGAGCAGGAGAAAAAAGAAGGGCAGGAGGCAAATTTTGAGATAGAAGCAGAGGTCAGAGTATAGTGCAGGCTCATGTGGTTCACAGAAAGACATTCTATTTCACTTTCAGCCTATTCCAAAGTGTTTGCAGGGTTTTTGGAAAGGGAGTGACATGTTCTTTTTCACCTTTGAGAAACAAGTTTAGCTACTCTTTGGAAAATGGCCTTTAGAGATAACAGAGTGGAAAAGGGAAAACTGATTAAGAGGCTCCTCCAGTAAATCAGCCCAAACGTGGGAGACAGCTTCAGAAAACAGCGATGGTAGAAAAGAAGGTAATAAGCCCAAGGCCTGGGAGACATAAAGAGAGCTAATAGGACTTGAAGGGTGCTTTGGTTCGGGTAGACAAGCTCATCCAGCCTTTATAAAAACCCTCCAAATCTCAGCGTTATAAAATAGCAAAAGGGTACATGTTGCATATAACATAGGTGCATCTTGAGTCCATAGAGGGCTGTGGTTTAGTCAGAAACCCAGGGTGGTTCATAGTCTACCCTGTGAAATAACATCTAGCACTGTAGAAATGTTCCCATGATGGAATGGAATAGCTTTTCCTCACATTTCATTGTCTAGAGAAATGCATATATGGAGTCAAGAAAATGCAGTCATTGCATATGTTTAAAATACAGTAAAATAAACAGAAGCACAACTTCATATGTTCTATAGGAAGATCTGATATGACATATAAAAAGATGGAAGTCAAAAATGGCAATGGACATTTTGACTCAGACATTTGGGTCACTTTTGGTGCATTTATAGTGAGGAAGGAAAATTAGTACAGGACCATGTTCATATAAAAATATAAGAAAACTAGAACTGTTAAGTCTGAAATTAGCTTAGATATCCAATGAATATTTCTAAAAGATATGTCAACTACTTTTAGACTAAAGAAGAATGTGAGAAAGAAAAGCTGCTGAAATGGAGTAAATCACCATAACATTAACTTGAGTTTGAGACTGCTTGGAAGAAGGCGAAACCTACTCAAGCCAACTTAGAAGAATATATTGTAGAGATAAACAGGGTGAAAGAAAAGCCTTCATTCCAATGGCTAGATTTAGATCAGGGTCTCCTCATCTAATTCTGTAG